>CAUYLG010035796.1:63-127962 GCA_963573385.1 Cacajao melanocephalus
CCCCTCCCCTCCCCTCTTTCTTGAAATGGAGTCTGGTCTTGCTCTGTCATCCAGGCTGCAGTGCAGTGGTGTGATCTCAGCTCACTGCAACCTGCATCTCCTAGCTTCAAGCAATTCTCTGCCTCAGCCTCCCAAGGAGCTGGGATTACAGGCACCCGCCACCACACCCAGCTAATTTTTGTATTTTTAGTAGAGACGGGTTTCACCATCTTGGCCAGGATGATCTTGAACTCTTGACCTCATGATCCACCCTCCTTGGCCTCCCAAAGTGCTCGGATTACAGGCGTGAGCCACTGTGTCCTGCCCACCATGTACTTTTTCTTACTGTAATTAGGAATCTGACTACCAAAATTGTTTAGTGCCCTCCTGTCATTAGAGGGTCCAACGCTAAGTCCCTGATTTGATACTAAGCCAGGAGAGACCTGGCATTTACCTTTTAACAGTCTGATTTTCTTGGAAACCTTCCATCTTGGAGAAGGTGGCAGTTTGCCTTCATTGGGATAGATACGTATTACATATTCTGGGTTCAGGTGGGTTTTTCTCCTGCATCAAGCTCTTGCCAGCACCATACCCACCATACCTCCTTCTCCTCCTGAACACTTCCAGGAAATTACTGAATGTGGTTTATAGTATCATATTCTACACAACATTATTTCTTCCTAAGGAATTCACATTAGAGTGAAAGAAGTAAGGAGCTGGGATGCTGCCATGGGATTTGCTGGTATTAGTACGTACCCTATCACCCAAAAGCAACTGGAGTACTAAAAATAGTTGGATGCCATGTAGGATAAAATTCTTTCTTATACTATACAACATACTTTCTGAATCAGCTACCAACATATGGTGCTGCTTCTTACATAACTGAAATGGTTGGATCCAGTCTCAAACACATAGCTGCTTTCACATTTTAACTGACTCACAAAATTTTTACTTTCTTTTTTTCGGACTAGTTTCTGAGTGTAGCTTGAAGTGGGGCAATGCTTCTAGAGATACCAATTGATTTATTTAATTGGAAGTAGATTCGGTCACCTGCACATTTCATGCTGCTCAGGTAATGAGGAGAGGGGTTACAATATTTGACTAGGGTGATTGATTCTGATCAGGAAGAGGAAAGAAGGTTGTTGCTACTCAGTGTGGAAGCCCTATGGGGTACTCTTGGTATGAGTACTGTCAGCAGTAAATTAACATGACTACCAGAGCAACCCTATATAGGCAGAATTATAAACTTTTTCTGGAATAAGCATTTAGGTTATGCCACTGGGTAAATCATAAACTGAAAATTATTTTTTTTTCTTTCAAGCATATTTTGATTAAAAATCCCAATTCTAAAGCATTATATATACCCTAAATTTGTTGAACACAACATATTTTCTACTGCTTAAGAAGTAAGGAAGAATATTAATAATTTTTAAAATTATAATTTAGGGCACAATGATACTTTTTAAAAAGAAAATTGTTTTTCTAATGGAGAATAAAACAGGTTTTCTGAAATTGTACTTGTAATATATCACAAAGCAAGGGGGAAATTATAAAAAAAAACTATGATTTATCTTTCTATGTTGGAGTTAGAGAAATGTCTGATTTGTTGAGCTGAAGTGGACAGACCAGAATTTTCATACTGATTCATGTTTTTTTTCTTTGTTCTTTTTTCTTTTTGGTATGGAGACACAGTCTGAATGAGATCTCAAAACTGAAGCATGTACTTTTTTTGTGCTTTAATTTTTCACAATCAAAGTAAGGATAAAGTTTATCTTCCTATTTATCATGCCCACGATTACATGCATTAGCTTAAATAGTTTATTTATTCCAAATTGGACAATTGAAAGAAAGTTTAATATTGTGACAAGGAATATCTAACACAAAATGTATAATCTACAGGTTTTCTTTAAGATAGCTATAAACACATAAGTCAACAACATTAAACATTCTCTTTTCAAATTTCACATTAAAAGTCTTTTTGTAGGCTTTTATGCAACACTTCCAGTGGTAGAAATGTTGCATCTTTTGCGAATCGAGATGACTCGATAAGTATACCCAACTGTAGCGCGATTGTATCATTGGTTTTCCCTTCTAATTTCACTGCCTCTTAAGAGAACGTCACTATACCAGTTAGATAGACAATTTAGAATTGATTTAGAATACAAAGTCTGCTTTGGAATATTTTATTTTTTAGCAAAATATTTAGAGATATTAGATGGTGAGGTAGAAGGGAGGTGAGGATGAAGTGGTAGGATGAAGGGAAGTAGCATCTGCAGAGTGCTTCCTTTTAATGAATTGTACTAGCTCCATATTACAAACGTTCTCATTCCATCTGGTGAGGACTCTGCAAGAGAACTATTGCTACTCTCAGTTTATAGGTGAGGGAATGGAGTCTAAGGTTAACTAAGTTGCATAACTTAAGAAGTAAGTGGTAACGGGTAGAAGTTGAATTTAGTTCTCTGTCTAAAATAATCAAAGGGAAAGAAAGATGATGAGAGAGGGCATGAGTTTTAAGCACACTATGGACTCTCACAGAGCCGATTAACTGTCCAGCTAGTAATTCTTGGTGTATTAATTAGGTGAAAGGTGAGTCCCCAACTCACAGAAAGATTCCACCAAATAAGGTACTGCAAAATACTGAATGAGTAATTCTCCAAACAAGAGATATAAAGTTTACTGATCTGTGTGTGTGTGTAGATGGTGTGTGCTTAGAAGGACAGAGTATTAAAATGCCATGCTTATTTGACACATGGGTCCTCAACTATAAGGGCTTTGGGAACGTTAAGTCATCAGCCATGGATTTGAATGAAAGACTTTACTTGTCAAGTATGATTCTACAGAGATACATTTTCTATAGAAGAATAGATGTTCAAAAGCGTAGCCTATTTCGTCATTGTGGTGCACAAAGATGGGAAAATAAAATGAACATAAGATACCTTAGAAGTTTCTATTTATACAGTTGTATGCATTGAAAAGTATCTGAGCAGTCTGCCCAAAGAAACTGATTTAATTATCCTGGATCCATTATTTTTTTCTAGTCTATTGATCAAAGAACCCATTTAACATTAAGAATATATAAGCATTTCAGATAAAGCAAATCAATGAAGTGCAGTTCAAGGAATACTCTCCTAGGCTTGTGGCTTATTTCAAATGCTTTAAGAATGTCCTATTAGTATGTAAAGCAAAGCTTATATAGGAAACTAGGTACTTAATATAACAGCCAGAAAGGCAATCATGACACAGTCTCTTTTCCAATATGGACTACAGTCTTTAGGGTATAGTAGTTTATTTTGCAGTCATTTTTTTTTTCTCCACTTCTCTCTCCTTATGTCTCACTTCTGCTTATTTTGTTGCAGCAATCAATACATCAAAGGAAAAAATAATTTTCAGTGTACATGTCTACATAAAACGGTGAGTTTTGTGAATATTAGGTATCAGATTTCTCTGATCTGTTTCTGTTATCTCCAGGTCTGGATTCTGCACAGGGAGGAAGACATGAGGGGTCGGCGGGGAATTCATGTGTAATAGGCAACTGAATTTCTTCCTGTGCACTCAGGGAAAGCCTTCTGCTCGGGATGCTGGAGGGTACTCATGCAGGCTAGAGGACATGGTAGCAAATGGTTAAACAGCATGGGAGAGATCAGAAGAATATTTGTGCAATTGATACCACCCAGCGATTTCTTGGTCAAAATACTTGCCCAGAATTTTGAGAGTATGTTGACAGAAATTAACCATCGATAAAGACTATGCTTAAACTTTGCAGACCCAGAACTCAAAGGTTTTAAAAATACATATTAACATTAAAAAAAAAAAGCACTTTCTAGTTCAGATGTGAGTCAGATTGATAAATCAGAAGAACTAGAAAACTTGGATTTTAATCATTTGCTCCACAAATATTTATTAAGCATTAGTTATGTTGCCACCATGTTGCTGGATATTAGTCTGATCTCTGCCCCACAGGAACTTACCAGGAATAACAGACAAACTATAAAAGATCAGATAGGCCAGGAGCATTGTCTTCAAGCCACACATTACTGAAGGAACTGGAAATGAAAACTAGACAGGAATTGTATAATTGTAGATTGTTGTATATATTTATTCATACTAATACTTAACCAACAGTCTTCACATGTAGGGCAGTGGTTTAGATTAACAGAGGTTAAGTGTACAGATGTAGTAGCCAGAATGCCTAGTTCCCATCTCTTGTTTACTACTTAACAGCTATGACACCTTGGGCAGTTTATTCAACCTCTTGGTTCCTCAGTTACCTTGTCAGTCAAATGGAGACAGTATTCATACCTACCTTGAAAGGCTATCCTGAGGATTAAATGAGCTAGTACCTGTTAAATGTCAGAATGACACCTGGTACATAGGACACATGTGATACATTTTGCTACCATTGCAATTTTAACATATTGTATTTGCTATTGGACAGTCCAGTAACTTTAAATTCTTTGTTGTCATTTTAATAACTTTATTTAAAGAACTTTCTAGGTTCTGTCGTATGCTCAATTTTTTGAGTGGTTTTTGAGGTTTGAAGGGATTTTTGAAGCACTGTGTGTCTTTCTTAGGCGGAAGCCTTTACAAACCAGTGTACTAGTTGTCATTGTCACATCCTTTCTCCTGACTTGGGGATTGTGGAATCAAGGGTTGACATGGTGCCGTGTCAGCCCCAGCTGGCCCCTACTGGCCGTATATCGTGAGCCAGAAATAAATCTTTGCTGTTAGATTGAAGTGTCTGAGATTTCAGGGCTGTATTTGTAGCATTAACTCACATATCCTGACTAATACATGTGGTATAGGCCAGCACAGAGGCAATGTATACAACATGATAATGATAATATATGGTGCATTGTAAGTGCCTAAAATTGTATTATTTTATGGTGATTATCATGATTCTGTTATTTGATCTGAAGAATTTCTCATGAAGATAAAATGGCTCAAATTTGCTTATATGATTAATTAGGGAGTAAAATATTCAGCCTAATTTTTGTTGTATTCGATTATGTGTGGTCTCTCTTTCTTTCCCTGCAGACTTGATCAGTCAGTGTCTATCAGGCCCTGTGCCTGTGTTATAAAATGTTTGTGAACCACAATATATTCACTCTTGATCTATTGAAAATTGTCATAAATTAGTTCAGTTAAAAAGCCATTGATTGAGCACATGTTATGTACCAGGAACTAAGTTAGATGACAGTTAGAAAAACCTGGTATTAACAAAAATAATTTTTAGGAAGCTTGTGATGAGGTACATTTTTCTTAGACTCAGAAGAATAATGTGCAAAATGCTTGATATTTTCCCCATACCATGGCATTATTAATTATGGGGGGTGGCTACACCCTGGACGTCTGTGGTAGAGGATTGGAGAGGAAGCACAGACACCTAGAGAATCCACATGGGTAAATTTTGAAGTATCTGCAGCAAAAGAGGAGCTTGGGGATGAGAGTCTGCCTGAGGTTGGGAATGAAGCGAACAAGATACGCTTTGCTGATTTTCAGTTGCAAGCCTTGTTGAAGGGAAGAGAAAAAAAAAACCTGTAGAGTATATATTTTATAAACCTGTTATTTCAGTCACCATTTATACTTCAGTTATCGGTTTTAAGATGAAGGGCTTAAGAATATAGGAAAACTATCATGATGCAATGCTTTTCTTTTCTGCCATTTTTGGTCCCATTTGGAAGTCATGATGGCCCATTTCTAAAAGCTGATACATCCTTTAAAAATGTTTAAATTGCAGTTGATTGCACTGGCCTAGGAATCTCCTAATATCTAATTCTTGCATGAAAATGTAACTAGCAAGATGACTCCTGCTGGCTTATAATATGCTTGTTACAAAAAAGCCCACTTGTCAGAGACAGAGCCTTGATGTGGATATTTGAACATTATGAAAATGAATTCATAAGCCAAATCCGTCAGATGTGCTTAATTTAAATGTTCTGATGGGTGATGAGACTCAGCATGAAGGCATCCAAAATTGTCTTGTAAAATCAAAAAAAAAAAAAGGGAAGAAGAAGGCTAGAAGAAATTTGACATTTAGTTCAAATTAGTTCATTTGACATTTGGAATTTAAAGTTTCTGGTCAAGAACAGTTTTGATTTTTCAAATTTGGACTTTACCACTTATGAATCAAGTGTCATTCCATTGTTTTTTTCTTAAATGACTGACGTTATGTATTGTAGCACAGATCACCTGTGGAATGCTGGACAGGTCAATTCAGTAATGATAGAAACACTCTTTCCAGAGCTTCTGGGGTGAACAGTGCTACAGATTGCACTTTCTAAATAAATACAAGTAGCTAGAGGTCTTTCTAAGTGGGATATTAAACACAGTTCTTTCCTGGTGAACTTCTTGTGTGGCACGATGCTCTAGTGTGTGACCTTCTACTTGACAGCTGTACTTTACTGTAGCTCCTGCGTGGACTCATTATCCAGGCTTCTTGCTCATGCCTGAGTGGCCCAGAGCTGTTTGGAGACCCACAGCCAGATGACTGTTAACTCCGGCCCACCTGCCTCAGTTCAAGGCTTAGAGGAGCTCACTGTTGCTGCTTTTCTAATTCCTGCAGTTCAACTGCCCTGTCATCATGACAGTGACATCCTTCTTAAGACCATCAAGTAGGTGCACTAGAGAAGTAAGTAATTTGTTCGAGGTAGTGAGGATGATAACGCTGCAGGTTGCTTTTCAAATTAGGCAGTGTCAATGTACAGCACGGATTTAGAAATCAGTTCTGCAGATGGGTTCTCAGCGCTTCTTTACTTCGGATCTTTGTCTAGCCCTCTGAGTTTAGCCTGATTCTTAACTTTCAGACATTGCCCAATTTCTCAAGAAGACTTCTTTCCTTGATCATAGGCTTTCCTGAACATCTTCTATAACCTCTTTCCCCTGCTTTTTTTTTTTGTTTGTTTGTTTTGCTTCTCAAAATACGTTAAAGTATTATTCAGTGAGGTTTTTGTGGAGCTGTTACTCTGCAAAACTAGGCACTGAATGAAAGGTAGGATTAATGAAGCATAAACTAGTTGGGGCTATTAGATTTACATGTGTGGAACATTGAAGCAGTGTGGCAGCATGAAGAACTGTGAAGGGTTTTATATTTTACCTTATTTGTAAATTTACAAGTAGGCTTGTCACAGTTTTGCATATCCTGGCAGAAGACACAGCTCAGATTTTATTACTTACAGAACAGCATACTACATAAGCATTAGCATATTTAGTCATTTTCCCCTGCTTCTGAGTTCCACGGAAGTGATGCAGGGAGGCCGGATGAATGGAGAGAACACCATGTGTGGGGAACCTGAATTTTTTTGTAATAGGCAGTAAGCATGACTGCCGTTTGGCCTAGAAGGAGACATTATATCTTCCAGGGCTGTTTACTGTATAAACATCCTTGAAAAGATAGCATTGAACAAAGGGCAGTTCTGCTCATAAGACGTGGAGAAATGCAAAAGACCTATGATGAGTTGTCTTCTAATAGGTAGCATCTTGCAAGGTAAGTTGCGTAGGCAGTACTTGCTAGAGAAATTCAGTTAAAGGAAATAGAAACTTGATTTTCAATTCCAGACTTACACTACTTTAGTTATTTAAGAAAGATTTTTATAGAGAATATTAACATTAAGAAGTCTTTGGAAGATGGGAAATATTTGAAGGGGTGAAGAAGATGTTAATGGGTATTTGGTGAAAGGTAGCATGAGTTGGGATATACTCAAGACTGTGATGTTATGAGGATACACTGGTTCAGCCTCTAACTTGTTAAGCATCTTCATCCACCCTGGTCAGTGTCCTTGTTGTACTGATTGTTTAGGTTTTTGAATAGTGATTATGGCATTTGTATGGTTTGAAAGTAGTATGGTGGTGTTTTTTTTTGTTTTGTTTTTTTGTGAGACAGGCTGGAGTACAGTGGCGCAATCTCTGCTCACTGCAACCTCGGTCTCCTGGTTCAAGTGATTCTCCTGTGTCAGCTTCCCAAGTAGCTGGGATTATAGACATGCACCACCACACCCAGCAATTTTTTGTATATTTAGTGGAGACGGGGTCTCACCATGTTGGCCAGGATGGTCTTGACCTCCTGATATCCTGATTCGCCCATCTCGGCTTCCCAAAGAGCTGGGATTACAGGAGTGAGCCACTGCACCCAGCTGAAAGTAGTGTGGTTTTACTGTTGCAGTTGGTTACTCTTCATTCAAGGTTGCCACATAAAGTCCTTTATTTTTATTTGCTAGGACTGACAACTCTCTTTGGTACAGTAGGGCTAGGTCTCCACAGTGAAGGAGACTGAATCTGACTGGCATCCATTCTTGTAGGTAAGGGGAAGCCATTAAAGGCAGTTGAGCAGATTAGGTAAAAAGAATTGTGTTTTGGGCCAGGCGTGGTGCCTCACGCCAGTAATCCCAGCACTTTAGGAGGCTGAGGCGGGCGGCTCACAAGGTCAAGAGATTGAGACCATCCTGGCCAACATGGTGAAACCCCGTCTCTACTAAAAAATAAAAAAATTAGCTGGGCTAGTGGCACACGCCTGTAGTCTCAGCTATTTGGGAGGCTGAGGCAGGAGAATCGCTTGAATCCGGGAGACGGAGGTTGCAGTGAGCTGAGATCATGCCACTGCACTCCAGCCTGGCGCCTGGGGATACAGCGAAACTCTGTCTCAAAAAAAGATTGTATTTTAGCAGAACAAAAATGATAATGGTGTGCTGGGATAGATGATGAATCAAATCTTTCTGATCATCAGGATAATTTCCATATCTCTGGCTTTGGGAAGCAGTGGAGAAAATTTAGAAGATAAGCTTACATTTAGAAGATAAGCAACTTGGTTGGGCTCGGTGGTTCACACCTGTAATTCCAGCACTTTGGGAGGCTAAATCTGCTTTCTGTACTAAACTAAAACTGTGTTGGTTACATATAAGTCAGTCATTCAGAAAGTAAAAGGATAAAAAAAGTTCAAAAAAGAAAGTAAAAGGGGCCAGGTGTGGTGGCTTATGCCTGTAATCCCACCACTTTGGGAGGCCGAGGCAGGTGGATCACTTGAGGTCTGGAGTTCAAAACCAGCCTGGCCAACATAGTGAAACCTCATCTCTACTAAAAACAAAAAACAAAAAACAAAAAACAAAACAGCCAGGCATGGTAGCATGCACCTGTAGTCCCAGCTACATGGGAGATTGAGGCAAGGAAATTGCTTGAAATTGGGAGGTGGAAGTTGCAATGAGCCAAGATCATGTCACTGCTCTCCAGCCTGGGCGACAGAGTAAGACTCTGTCTCAAAAAAAAACAACAACAAAAAAGGAAGATAAGCAACTTAAGATTGGGCTTCATGAAGACAGAGAGTGGATTCTGTGAATATGGTATAAATAATATGGGCAGCTGTGACTCAGAGCATGGGTATGACATGGGTGATACATAATTGTTTGGTGTGGAGTGCATGCACTAGTGACCCAGCTAAGCAGTGGAGAAAGACAGAGATGCCTGGTTCTCTCTCACTCACTAGTCTTTGAGTCAAAAGCGTCAGAGGAAGGGAAAATTTTATTAGAGAGGCCAGTAAGGAATAAATGATGTGAATGCATTGTTTAATATATATTAAAAGGAGAATGGAAAATTGGGGTAGGGAGCAGTTTTCACGTATTAGGATGCAGATTTGGATGCGATTTCATTTATATAAAAGAGTAGTGGGTTTTGGTGCCATGGGATTGATGAGGACAAGTCTGATGGATAAAGCAGTGGGTTGGTCACTGGAAAGGGGGATGCATGAACAGAGGGAGTGTTAGGGTCGGGGGAGGAGTGTTGAGAAATCAGGATGTCTGAACTGGTGAGAGCAATTTACAGAGCAGAGGGTCAGGAATGCTGAGGGGATGAGGAATCAGAAGGCAAGTAGGCAGGCCCTCCTTGATAATCTAAAAGGAAAGTTAGTGGGGCTTCACTGAAACAACATTGTCATCTCTGGGTTTCAGTGAGGACACTCAGATGGAATTTAGGCTCTCCGTGGACACCATTTGGAGAAAGAAGATGATTCTGGGTAGTAAGTAGAAGATAAAACCAATATTAAGTCAATGTTGTTTTTTTCTGATTTGGTTTATTTTTCCCTTGACAGAGCAGGTGCTATAAATTACAATAATGACTGACATTGGGGAATTCTAGTGGACCCTCTAAAGGTCATGGGCATAAGAAGAGGAAGGGAAGCATTTGAAAAGGTTGTTGTTACAGAAGCTTTAGTTGAAATACTGAGAAAATTGATAAATACTTCAGAGTGATACACAATCATGATACAAAAGTTTGAGAGGCGATACCTGTTCTAAATTTAATGCAAGATTGAATTTTGACCATTACACAGGGCTGAATAATTACTGAGATTATGTCATGAGACTTGAATGAATTACGGGTGTTTTTATTACCCTAGAAGTATCAGAAACATCAAGGATACCAAGAAAGATCTAGCCTATTAGGGTGGATTTTAAGAGATAGTAAGAGATAGAAATAAATTTGGGAGATAAAATACGGGATAAAAATAACTTTTGTAGAGACGAGCTCATCTAGAAGTAGATTAAGAGGAAAGCATACATTTCCAAGCACTGCAATACTCTCTGCAATGTACTGACTGTTTATGTGTCCTCCCCCTCCAAAGTTTTTTGTTCAAATCTTAACTCCTAATGTGAAGGTATTAGGAGGCAGAAACTTTGAGAGGTAGTTAGCTAATAAGGATGGAACTCTCCTAAATGGGATGAATACTTTTATGAAAGACACTCCAGAGAGCTCTCTCATCCTCTTTCTGCCATACAATTAAAGATAGCTGTCTGGACCTTGGAAGGTGGCCCTCGCCAGTACCCAGTCATGCTGGCACCTTGATCTTGGACTCCTTGTCTCCAGAAAGATGAGAAATAAATTTGTGTTGTTCATAAGCCACCCAGCGTATGATACTTTGGTATAGCAGCCTGAACTGGCTCCAGCACTCTCCAAAGATATCAGTAGGTGAAGCTTAATTTTGATAAAGAAAAATGATTTATAAAATTGGCTGTTGTGTATGACATTGGCATTCAGGGTTTAAAATATGCTAGGCTGAACTCAAAAATATCTGTTAGGCAAATGAAAAATATGAAAGTATGAGTGGCCACCATTTATTCCAGGCATATAATGTATAAACTTAAGGCAAAATTGTTCTTTTTTCTCTATGCATAATACATACTGAGGACTTCTGCCAAATATAGGGCAGGGAGAACTCTTTAAAAGGAACTCATTGAACAGAATGGAAAATGTATTCTGACTATTTTCTTCTTAAAAATGTTTTGTAATCTGGGAGTGGTGGCTCACACCTGTAATCCCAGCACTTTGGGAGGCTGAAGCAGGCGGATCACTCAAAATCAGGAGTTTGAGACCAGCCTGGCCAACATGGTGAAATCCCATTCCCACTTAAAAAAAATACAAAAATTAGCTGGGCGTGGTGGTGCAGTGCATGCATGTAATCCCAGCTACTCAGGAGGCTGAGGCAGGAGAAGTGCTTGAACCCGGGAGGTGGAGGTGGCAATGAGCCGAGGTAGCGCCACGGCACTCCAGCCTGGGCGACAGAGTGAGGCTGTCTCAAAAGAAAAAAAAAAGGTTCTGTATTTTTAACTTTTCCAAGATGCAAATGTATTACTTTTAAATTAAACATGAAAACGTTCTAGGTTTCTTTCCCAGCATGAGGAATGAGGAGGTTTGTGGGGAGCTGGGAGCGTGGACTGACATGATGGCTGGTCACTTCTGAGACCATGACTGATCCCAAAGAGGCAAATGACTCCGTGCATGGTCAGTGCTTTCTTTGTCTGAAGAAATACCTTGTTTAGCTTCTCAAGAAAGGAGTGCAGGAAAAATGATCTGGTACGGATCCCCTTTCTCCTGTGTGTCTTGACGGGTGGTGACAAATAGAACTGTGCTTCAGCTACAGGGAAAAAAGAAGACCAGCAAGAGGAACGGCAAGCTGGGGAAATCAGAAAACTAGGCTAAGTCACAGTGGTTTGCCCAAACAGGTGGCAGGCAAGCCACCCGCCAAGTAATGTGGCCTCCGCTGTGGTGGAATCTTTAGAGTAGAACACCAGCACCATGCCCAGAACACAGAGGCTTTTTCAGTTGGAGTCCAAAGCGAGAGCATCTGTCACTGAGTCACTTATAATGAATTCTGTCTTTAAATTAGCAGCTGTCTCAGGACACTTTGCTGGTGGGAGGGTCGGGGACGAAGATACATTTAGAGTGTAATGGATTTGAGCTTGTCAGTTTTAGGGTGGCCACAGCACCCAAGGTTGCTCCCTTCTGAGGGCTGTTCATGTTGATAGCAGTGGTAATGATCCACTTTTGACATCTTTAATATTTCCTTGTCAAAGACGAGAGAGTTAGCTATTTCATTTCAGAATTTGCACCATCAAATTCTCCTGATTCCTCTTTCCTTTTTTTCCTACAGCTTGCATTCATATAATGTGATGGAAACCTGATTTGATTTACAAAGTTGTCTAATAATTCTGCCAATTTTGGAAGTAACAGATGCTTATTTTTTTTTCCACATATACCATTTGATCTACCGTAAAGCAGAGAGAGCTGAGCACTGTTTAATTTAGGGGTTTGCAGTTGCAGAGTGGAAGAATCTGGCACTCATGGTGAGAAAGGGCCACTTTTAAATTCTTACTTATGTTATTAAAATACTGGTTTATTTCACATGGATATTTTTGTCTCCCCATCATTTGCATGTCTGACCACCGCTACTATAACCATAAAGTTCCATATGTACTTAAAACCATGCAAAGGCTGGAGTTTTATCTTTAAAAACCATCATTTTGGACAACACATTTTTGGCAATGGAAGCTAGACAACATTTATCAACACAGTAGGGAAAGTTCTCACTCTGCGTTATGAAAAGGACAGCCAGATATCAACTGTTACAGAAATGAAATAAGACAGAAAATTTTTAACAAACTGTTTAAACTATTTTCCTTAAAGAGACTTCATCTACTGCCGGAGACCTTGAATAGCCTCCTGGTCAGGCATCCAGAAGCAGTTCTTCTCATAATTGCTGCACTTGGCTTCCACTTTGGGAAGAGAAGCCCCCTTTTTATAGTTGCTTGCATTTTTGCTCTAACATTTTCTACAGAACAAGATCCTTTCGGTGTTTTAAAAGTTATTTTCTTCCTGCTTTTTTTTTTTTTTTTTGAAGAGTTCTTGACCTTTTGATCTTGGTGTTGATGGTGTTGAGTCTTTTCCCTTCTGGTTTGATGTTTGTGCATTTGTGGCTAGAATATCTCATAGAGATTTCTTCACTGGAGACTTTTCTTCAGTTTCCTCATAATTAAAATCATCATCTTCTTCATCTTCATCATCACCATCGTCTCTGTAATCATCATCTTCATTAGCAGCATGTTTTACTTTTTTCTGTGGAAGCTCACTACCACTTGTAGGGGCAGATCACTTTGCAGATACACTTAAGAGCTTCATATTCTCCTCCTCATCTTCTGACTCTGCATCTTCCTCCACAGCTACTAAGTGCTGTCTACTAATAGGCACTGGCTCCGAACCACGCTTCAACCGTAAGACCTTGGGTGGTGGTATTTCAAAACCCCCAAGGGAAACCATTGGCTGTACAGCCATTTTCGAAGTGCCAGTGTTATTTTTATTGGATGGCTTTCAGAATTCTTTGCCTCTGCTTCAGCAATGTGCAATTCATCCTATGTACCAGCCCCTAAACTGACTATTCTTAAAGATGAATGTAGCTTTTTAAATCGTTATTCATATTAAAGTGACAAACTTGGTCAGCTTTTAGTTCATAACCAAAAAGATAGTTCTGGGGGGTCTCAGGGGGTTCATGTTCATGTCCATTGAATCTTCCACTGGGATGGTGGCAAGCACATAGGTGGGAGAAAAGGTAGACAGAGATAAATGACTACTACTCCAGAGAACAGTCATGCAGGATGGAATCGCACCGACACGAGAGGGCCACCTTTGCAAACCTTCATAGTAAAGAGGCAATGTAATGGTCTCCACTGCCCTTTGCTTCTGACGGTCCCTCCTATTCAGATATAAATTATTTCCAATATTGTGTGTTTAGATATAATTTGCTGGATTAATATTTGGTGGCTTGAGTTTCATCATTGGGTGTATCTCATATAATTTATTCTTTAGAACATGATTTGAAGCTTGAGCACAGTAAGACCTCATTTATTCAGTGACAATAAATAGTTGTTTTGTGAATTTTCCCAATGATAGTAGTTATAGGGGCTAGCATATATTGAGCCCTTATGTGCTGGCACTTTGCTAAATGCAATTGTGGACAGGATCCTCTAAGATGGCCCCTAAGACCTCCACCTTGTGCAGTTCATGCCTTGTGTAGTCCTACCCTCTGGAGTGTTGGCTGGATTTAGTGACTGTGAGATGATAAATGTTTGCTCTTTTCAACCACTAACTTGTGGGGCAATTTGTTACACCGCAATTAACAATGAATACAACTTCAGATCGTTTCATCCTCCCAATGATCCAATGAAGTAGGTATTACTGTGTTCTCATGGGGTTCTATGGCATTGCCTCAACTTTCAGGCCCTCTGCTTGTCTCTCTGCTCCCTCCCAAGGCTACATACTTAATGTGGCCCTTCCCGATTCTGGCTGTCCTTGGGAATGCTTGGCCTTCTTCTCTCTGCCTCTATCTAGCTGCCCTCTTGTAAATTAGCCCCTTTTTGCTGTTGATTCTCCCTAGCACTCAGAAATTTAGGAGAAATCATTTTCTTCCTCTCGCTGAGTTGTAAAATAACCAACTCATCATTATGATGATGCCAGCTTAAGATGTTCCCTGGAGGTATCTCTATGCTTCAAGCTGTATTTTCCCCACAACAAAGGCATTACACAGTTGCTGTTAGAATAGTTTTCTGCTTTCATGTGTTTTTTAAAAATTCTCCTGTTGAACCATTTTTCTTACAACCTCGGGTGGATTGCATGATTTGTATGCAAAATGAAAATCAGTAGACTCTGAGTAAGGGCTGAGGGCCACTTTCTGTGCCTGTACATTGTGGCCATTTTTTCCTAGCACAGGTTCACAGCTTTGTTTTGGGTAATTAGGGCTACTAAAAGTTAATTTCTACCTAAGTTAGGTATTATTCTAGCTTTTCATTTCGTTTCCTATTATTTGCAAAAATGGACACATTCTTATTTTATTCCCGGTTAACTCCAGCAACCTTATAACTCACTCATTCTGCCAACATTCTCTTCCTCTCTCCTGTAGCCCCTCCTTGGCTGCCTGATGAACGTTTCTAAAACCCCACTTACACTGGGGTGTGACTCGATGTTTGCCTCCAGCATGTCTCCATTAAATACTCTGGGGACTCTTTCTGGGATTAAATACTGATTGTTTCAAAAGATGAAAACTGAATGTTTAGAGTGAGGAACTGGCTAATTAAAGCTGGACCTCACCTATTAAAAATTATGAAATAAGTTTATGATGATTAAACCACTAATCCTGATTTATATTAAATTACATTCAAGTGTGAATATGAGTAAGAAAAAAATAGCATGATTTCTAATTGAATGGTAACCTTTAAAATAATGAAAGTCATTTAAATGGAACATAGATACTTCTAATTAATATATTATATTGCTTGAGGTATATTAGTAGCGATGAAAGCCACACTGGTGGTGGTGATAGTAGGTAGCATGTTAGAATACCTACAGTGTGACATGGATACTGACAGGCACCACTGTTTCTTTTAATCCTCAAAACCCCCTATGCTATAGGTACTAATACCATCCCACAATTTATAGCCTTATCTTCATTTCACAAATTAGCTTGTTCCTTTTCTCTTCCCAAATTGTAACTATCCGTCCTGTTTTTATCAGTCAATAAAATTTCATGTTTCTTGTTCTTCTCTTATAGGCATGTGCAATACAGCAGTTTAGGGAAATGAAATATTTTCTATCATGAAATATTATATTTCTCTAAATCAAAATTTATTTTAGCTGTTTGAAGCTTCCACCTGCGGGGATTTTCTGTCGTACAAGTCAGATAGCTTCTATTTGTTCTGCCCAGTTTAGCTTTTCTCTCTACTTTGTTGGATAAAATAAAAAGATGTGACAAAAGGAGACATTAAGATCCACAAATCCATCTCCTCACAAGTGAAAATCGGTAGCTTTTATGATTCCTTTGGCAAGGAGCTCCTTTTAGAAAAGGGTAGTAATTATAAATAATACTAATAGCTGCTGGCTGTAGTGATAGTAGTCCATTTGTCTTACAACTCTTTTATGCACTTTTATTTTTCCAAGTGAATCAAGCTAGAATAAAGTTTGTAGTGTCTCTATTATACTTGGGGTCTAGAGATATGTTAGGAAGAAAAAAAAGATGTAAGTAATTTTCTTGTCTCTTATAATGTACCATAAGGAATTATCAAGCATTAATCCAGTTATAATGCTCTTAAAATTCCTAAATGTCTCTTTTTTTCAAACTTGTTTAATTTTGAGGAATGACTTTGGTGAGCAGGGTGGCTCATGCCAGCTACTTGGGAGGTTGAGGTGGGATGATCACTTGAGGCCAGGAGTTCGAGACCAGCCTGGGCAATATAGTGATACTTCATCTCTAAGGAAGTTAAGAAAACAACAAACAAAAAAGAATGATCTTAGTAGGCAATTTTAGATAACAAACAGAAAAAGAGAAAAAAGATAAGTAGGCTTCAAGCTGTTACAAGTGATTACTTTTGAAAATGTAGTCAAGTAAAAGCCAATCCTCTCAAATGCATCCTTAAAAAACAAGTCCTTATGTATTTCTTATTGGAAGATTATGTGTTTAAAATAATTTAGAGAGAGCTCAACAATTGTAGTGTGACAGGTCTCCCACCAGGTTACTTAAGAGTGTATGTCCGCTGCTTGAACCCTGGAGACTGGGCAGTGAGCCACAGCCGTGGTGCCTAGCCAAAACGTGGATGTCTCTGAGAACCCAAACATCCTGGAGCATAGCAGGGAACAAACCAAGGAAAACAGTCTCATTACACATACACAGTAAACAAAGAGCCAGAAAGTTAGCTTAAAGATAGCTTAAGGACAAGGTGAATCTTAGAGCTGTCCTGCTGCCGTCAGGGAGTGCCCTGTATGTAAGTCCTAAAAACTCATCTACTGGTCAAGCTGGACGTTTCTGACTTTGGTCTCTTGGCTCCTTGCCAGGTTGTGGGAGGTGGAGGGGTGCTACAGTCCCAGGGTTTTCTTTCTTTCTTTTTAATTTTTCTTTTCTTTCTTTTTTTTTTTTTTTTTGTAAAGGAGTTTTGGTCTTGTCACCCAATGGTGTGATCTTGGCTCACTGCAACCTCTGCCTCCTGGGTTCAAGTGATTTTCCTGCCTCAGCCTGTCAAGTAGCTGGGATTACAGGTGCCCACCACCATGGCCAGAGATTTTTGTGTTTTTAGTAGAGATGGGGTTTTGCCATGTTGGCCAGGCTGGTCTCAAACTCCTGACCTTAGGTAATCCACCCGCCTCAGCCTCCCAAAGCACTGGGCTTACAGATGTGAACCACTGCACCCAGCTCAGGTTTTTCTCATAACAATAATTTTGGTTAAATATATACATTTATAATTTTAAAGGAACCAACAAATTTTGTACCAGTCAATATGCTGTTGGTTCACTCACTTTCTATGTTTGGGTATGCTATATAAAAATAACATGGGTGCTCGCTTCTGCAGCACATATACTAAAATTGGAACGGTACAGAGAAGATTAGCATGGCCCCTGCGGAAGGATGACAGGAAAATTCATGAAGCATTCCATTAAAAAAAAAAATAACATGGAACAAGAATGGAGTTTTGGAGAACTGCTGATAACATTTTTAAAAAGTCAAGATCCAGGTTAATCATACATATTGCAAGAAATTATATTATGTCTAATGAAAGGATGCCTTCCAATGAAAAAACCAAACAACTAGTTCTCGTGTTTTGTCATAAAAATAAAAATGCATATCTTCTAAGGATAAATGCCTTTAGCAATCTCTTTGCTTCTGCATATTTTCATTTGCCCAATTACTTGGAATATTTGTGATCACCTCTGAATAATTGCTTCATAGTAAGTTATTTAAATTAAAAGCAGGCATTGATTCAAGGTAATAGATAAATAGTTCCAATAAATAATAAGCAACTTTTCGGGGATTTTGATTGTGCATACTGCTCTAATGCACTTAATACATGTGGTGAAGTTAGCAAATAAGAAAACTCGGACTCCACAACCCTTTACACAGTCTTGATATCTTGTTAATACTGTTGTCGACTTAGCAATGGAATTGAGCATTTTATTCTTTCAAATCGGCTTTTTATGCATACTGAAGTCCTTCTCAATTTCCAGGCTTGGTACCTGAGTTCCAGTTATGATTCAAGCCTCATCCTTATTCCTCAACTGGAGCCACTATTTTGCTAGTGCTTGCATTATCTCATATTTTACATTCCCTTTTCCTCCCTTCGATTTCATTAGTTCAGAATCTTACCATACCGGTATATTCTCACTATTTTGCATAAAATTATTTAATATTACCTTATAGCAGATAGGATAATAGCCAGAGTCTTCAGCTTGGCATTCAAGATTTTTTGCAACATAAACTAAAGCACAGATGTGTGATCTGATTTTCCTTTTATTTATTTCACATTGTACTCCAACCAACTTGAGCTGTCTTGGAAAATGCTACTGTCTTTCTTGCCTCTAATTTTAACTTCTGAGGTTCTTTTTGCTTTCACCCTCCAGTGTCTATGCCTGTCGAAGGCCTCTTAACCTCCTCAGATCATTTCAGTTCCTAACAATCTTTCCGGCACTTGAAGTCAGAGTGTCTCATTCTCAACCTCACTGTCTCTGCTCTTCTTTAGGATATATGTGTCTTATGTCTCTTGTTTGAGCATATTTTAGAGCCCTTTAGACAGCATCTAGTTTTTTTTTTTTTAAAGTAGTCAAATGAAGCTACTTAGAAGAATTGAATGCACTCAATTTTATTATGACAAAAGATGTGCTGTGACACCACTTCTACCTTTCTCAGACTCTAGTTCTCTCAACTTTCTGAGCTATATGGGTTATGGCACTCAGGTTCTGAAGATTTTTGTAAAAAGAACATTTCAACAGAGACCTTGATTCTACATGTCTCTCTCACCCTTGCTTCTATAGTCACCTCAGAATGAACAGCAAGGACAATACTGTTTTGAATAAATGTCTATGGGGCAGATGAACCTAAAATAGGCAAAAGATCAGAGGCTATGAAGAACCAGATTCGGGGAGAAAAATCTGTTATGAAAGCTAAATTAATGAGCCTATTTTGTTTATTTTGCAACTATAAGTAGTAGCATTAATTTTTTTTCCTGGACTTTTATGGTTTCATTTGCTCTGGGTATTTTATTTACTAAAAAAAAAAACCTTTCCAGATGGTCTCATAAATTATCAACATGTTCCAGAATTTTCATTATATCAGAAATTAAAAATATATTCCTTAAGTGTAAATCACTTCAACCATTGTGAAAGATAGTGTGGCAATTCCTTAAAGACCAAGAGGCAGAAATACCATTTGACCCAGCAATCCCATTACTGAATATATCGTCAAAGGATTATAAATCCTTCTATTATGAAGATACATGCATGCATATGCTCACTGCAGCATTATTTACAATAGCAAAGACATGGAATCAACCCAAATGCCCATCAATGATGGACTGGATTAAGAAAATGGGTTACATATACTACTTACATGTGGAAAATTATTTGACCATCTGCATATATTCTTTAAATAAAAATTGTCTACACTGGTCCAAAGGGTTCCAAATGGACCACATAATCAGTTGATTAAAATACAGAGTTAAAAATCCCTCTTTTAAAATAGGTCTGAGTTCACTTGGAGCTGAGGATATAGACCTCAAACAAAGATGCAATAGAGAATTGCTTTCAGTTTAGAAATTGTATTGGCTAACAAGTCTCATTCCAATAAGTTTAAGCTCTCATTAATTTTGGAATTGGGACAGTCTGAAACAGTAAACCATAAAATAACATGGAACATATCATAATTTTCTGAAAGAAAAATAGAGAGAATGTGATATACATATTAAAACAAAGAGTTTTTGTTGCTCTGTGGGCTGTCAATTTATTTTGAAAGCTTTCCTCTGAATGGCTAATGGGATGAGGGCCGGAGGGAAAGAGGTGTCGCCACACAGGGTGATGGAAAAGGAGCTTCTGGAAGATAAACTAATCTATGTTCCTGGCCTGGTCTTGCCATGTAACAGATACATCACCTTAGGAAAGCTACCCAACTTCGTAGTATATCTCCTCATTTACGTCTCCTCATTTTAATATTTCCTTCAGTGAGATAATGAGGATTAGGTGAATTACACAGCATGGTGGATGGCACCTGCACACTTAATAACCATTAGCTCCTTTCTCTTCTATTGGTAATAAAAAATAATCTAGTTATAAAATTATATTGTGGAAAATAATTTTATTTTTTAAGAACTAGGTATTTGTATTATTAACAGAAGAATAATGTAATATAATATATAAATGTATGACCACTTGCTCCCTCATATTTTTCCAATAGAAGTATAACATAAATCATATGTGTAATTTTTAATTTTCTAGTAGCTATATTAAAGTAAAAAGAAACAGGAAATTAATTTTAATAATTTTTGTTTCACTCACTGTTTCCAAAATATCATTTCAACATGTAATTAATATGAAACATTATTAAGGAGATACTCCACATTCTTTCATTTTTTTTTTGCACTAGGTCTTTGAAATTGAGCATGTATTTCACACTTAGAGCACATCTCAATTCAGAATAGCCGCATTTAGAGAGCTCAATAGAAACTTACGATTAGTAGCTATTTTATTGGACTCTGGAGACCTAGATAGATTTTGTGGAAGTAAAAATAGGAGAGCAGAGCTATGAAAGACTGAGGACTTATCTGAAAGGCCTTGTTTTTCTTTTTCAGTTTTTATTTTAAAATCAAGGTATATGTACAGGTTTGTTATAAGGATACATTACGTGATGCTGAGGTTGGGGGTATGAATGAACCTGTCACTCAGGTAGTGAGCGTAGTACCCAATAGCAGTTTTCCAGCCCTCTTTCCCCCCAGTAGTCCATAGTGTCTATTGTTCCCATCTTTATGTCCATGTTTACCCAATGTTTACCTCACACTTAAAAGTGAGAACCTACAGTATTTGTTTTTTCATTCCTGTGTTGTTTGCTTAGAATTATTGCCTTTTGCTGTATCCATGTTTGCAGCTAAGGAGATGCTTTTCTTTTTTTTTTTTTATGGCTGTGTAATATTCTAGGATGTATATATACCACATTTTATTTATCTAAACCATTGATAGGCACCTGGTTTGATTCCATGTCATTGCTATTTTGAATAGCGCTGTAGTGAACATAGGAGTGCATGTGTCTTTTTGGTAGAATGATTTATTCTCCTTTAAGTATACACCCAGTAGTGGGATTGCTGGTCAAATGGTAGTTCAACTCACTTCTTTGAGAAATTGCCAAACTGCTCTTCACGGTGGATGACCTAACGTGCGTTCTCACCAGCAGTGTGTAAGTGTCCCCTTCTCTCTGCAGCCTTACTAACATCTGTTATTTTTGGACATTTTAACAGAAACGATTCTGACCAGTGTGAGATGGTATCTCACTGTGGTTTTGATTTGCATTTCTCTGATGCTTAACAATGATGAGCATGTTTTCACGTTTTTCTCGGCCATGTGTACATCGTCTTTTGAGAAATCTCTGTTCATGTCCTTTGCCCACATTTTAACAGAGTTACTTGCTTTTTGCTTGTTGATTTGTTAAAATTCCTTACAGATGCTGGATACTAGACCTCTGTTAGATGGATAGTTTGGAAATACTATCTCCCATTCTGTAGGTTGTCCGTTTATTCTCTAGATGGTTTCTTTTGGTGTGCAGATGCTCTTTAATTTAACTTTTGTTTTTGTTGCAATTGCTTTTGAGGACTTAGCCACAAATTCTTTGTCAAGGCTGATATTCAAAAGGCTATTTCCTAAGTTTTCTTCTAGGATTTTTATAGTTAGAAGACTTACATTTAAATCTTTAGTCCATTTTGAGTTAATTTTTGTAGATAGTGTTAAGAGTGATAGGTAGGGCTCCGGCTTCATTCTGCTGCACATGGTTAGCCAGTTATGCCAGCATCATTTATTGAATAGGAAGTCTTTTACCCATTGCTTGTTTTTGTTGAGTTTGTTGAAGATCAGGTGGCTATAGATGTGTGGCTTTATTAGTGTTGTGTTAAACTGACAGGAGGGTATTCATGCTGACAGAAGCCGAGATAGTGTTATTAAACAAGGTATTCATCAAGATTCTTACCTTCAAGCGATAGAACGTTTGGTTAATTTAAGCAGAAATGAGATTTTAAAAGGCTATTACGTGGTTCACAATTTCTGGGACTGCTGGAAAACTGGACTCGGAGGCTACATAGGCAGAGACAAAGTACAAATCATTCTGCAGAGCTTGTCCATTAAGGCAGCACTACTGAGAATGTGTATTGCCCCTGGAGGTGCCCCAGCGCTCAACGCTGGACAATAGAGACAATGCTAGAACTCCTTCCGTTGTTGCCATCTTTGAAAAATGGATGCAACCGCTGCCCTTACGGCCCATGTTGACAGGGTGCATTCTGACACCCCCTGCTTCTTTGCATCCCAGGTTCCAAGCCCAGGCTAGTGTAGGTGCATCTTACTAGAAGAATCTAGGTCATGTGATGTAGCTGCAGAAAAACCTCAAAAAAAAAAAAATAAAAAATAAAAACAATAAACCAGGACGTGGGGCGGGGTGGAATTTTACTTCCCAGAGTGGGTAGTAATGAGAAGCTCTGCCTCTCATCAAGATTCATGGAGTAGGGAATTCCCCACAGATGGAGCTGGATAGGGAGTTTGTTACAGTCCAAAAAGAAGACAGCATTCAACTAACAAGCATGGGTTTTCCAACTATCCAGTAGAATGGGATGGGGCTCCTGATGATTTAAAAATCTAAAAAAAAATTAGTTTAAAAATTTAATTTCTATATATGTAATGTTTCCTTCCCAACGTAAGTATAATACTCATGAAACAGCGACTGTGTTTCATGCCAGAAATATAACAAGGGAATTTTACAAAAGCTTTGAAAGTATGTTTAGTTGACCTTCACTGTTTCTGGAAAGATAAAGTTCTAAAATAGCATTTAGAAACCAAAGGATATTCCAAGAGCAAATACCTAAGTGTGAAAGTTCCCATTTTGATATTTAAAATAATTCAAGTACCAGGACAATTACAATGTATAGGAATTTGAATAGGCTAATAAATAACACCCTTATTTTCTGCCTGAGTGTAGAACCATTTGAGAAATAGTTACATAAGCCAGGCAGATGAAGATGAAAATACCATTTCTTTTATTGCTGGTTTGAAGAATATGGCTTAAATAAGAGGAACAAATGAGGTTGCTAATGTTGCTCTGATGGAGGGCTACCCAGTATCACTGTCTCCCACTTACTGGTTTGGATGGCCAGGGAAGACTAGGTCCTCATTGTTTAAGAGACATATAAGGAAGCTCCATCTGGTTTGGAAATCTGATCTAATAATTTCTCCCACCAAATAGTAGGTGAGTAGGGGGTGATGAGCAGTGATGAAATGGTGGTGCAAAAGTGATATGGTTTGGCTCTGTGTCCCTCCCCAAATCTCATAATGAACTGTAGACCACCCCAGATGTCATCGGAGGGAGGTGATTGGATCATGAGGGTGGTTTCCCCTATGCTGTTCTTGTGATTGTGAGTGAGTTCTCACGAGATCTTATGATTTTATAAGGCGATTTTCCCTACTCTCATTCGCTCTCTCTCTCTCCTGGCACCATGTAATATGTACCTGCTCCCCCATCCACCATGAATGTGTGTTTCCTGAGGCCTCCCCAGCCATGTGAAACTGAGTCAATTAAATCTCTTTCCTTTATACATGACCCGGTCTTGGGTATTTCTTTATAGCAGTGTATGAATGAACTACTACAAAAAGCCTTGCCCTATTTGGAACCCCTCTACAGGGAATCATGCAGAGTTCCTCATCACATACCCAGCTTTTTGTTTCTGTGAATTGTTTGGCCTAACAGTTGGTCTCTGGCTCTGCAGGCCTGGGGGTATAGCTCCCACATATCATGCTAGTACTCTTACCCTCATGGTGCCATTCTCTTAATTCCAACGACGCACTGCTGTGGAGCCTTCTGGGTCTGCTGGTGAGCCGTGTAGGCTTTGATACAGAGGGCTCTGAAAATGAGTGAAAATGGCATGTTACTTAAATTAATTCCAGGATTTTGCTTAGAGGTCACTGTATTCCATTTCTCCTCTCACATTAGATTGAGACATGTGGTCTCCTACAACTCACCAGAGGATATGCAGTGAGATTAGATGACAACAGAAAGCTATTCCAATAACAAAATGCCACCAATATAGAGGTGGCCCACTTCTGAATATCTGTTCTATTACCAGATTATCAGGGAAAAACTAAAGTTCAAAGATTAAAATCACAAAGAAATTAAATTCCAGAAATCTTAAGTTAAACACCAAGACATTTAAAGTCCCAAATCAAATTATCTTAGGCCTGTGAGTTATAAACCTAAATAATTTTTTTTTCCTCAACCAGTTTGTATGCAATAGAATTCTTTTTAAAAACATAACCTTAAACATAACACAAACTCATGAACTTCTTTCACGGGAGAACCTGTGGTCAGTCACATGATGAACAGTAAGTGAGATCAAGCAACTCCCGGTCACTCCTTATGAGTAAGTCTTGTAAATGGTACATTGTTACATGTTTCTGAGGAACTAGGAATCTCTTCCCAGTTAAAGTGAGAAGTCAGTCTCTCATCTAAAACAATGGCTGTGCCACCATTCTAGGACAGCCTTATGCTCCAGAATTTGTCTCCCCTATCCAAGGGTGCTTGAGCCACTCACAGTACAACTGGTGCAGCACATACCAGCTGCTAGACTGAAATTCTGGCCTGAGCTTTCTTCAGCAATGGTTATGTTACAGGCAATATCATACACAAAAAATGGTACAAACCCAGTACAATTTCCCAGGCTCTATGTTTGGTAAATTGCTCTCCTCAAATTCTAGGTCTTCTTTTTTATATCCTAATATCTACCACTGAATTTAAGGGGTTATTCAAATCAACTCTTCCTCATTGCAGTAGTCTTGTCCCTTTGGATCACATTCTTACGTGACGTTAAGAGCATCCCACTGCCCCTCTGTGCAGGCTCACACACCTAAAGGAAACCAAAAATATCTACCCTGAAATATACCTCTTTGACATCTTTTGAGACAGCTATTCAGAGGCCTGCAGACCGCACTAGTGTTGCCAGGCTGCCCTTTGTGGAGGAGATTTGCATCTGTAGCGGAAAATCCAAGTTAGGGAGATAAACAGGCTTTCTTTGAGGCTCCTCACTTGTCCAGATTTAGGAAAGATTAACTTAGCCACAGGCGATCGCGATCATCTACTCTTTCTGAGAGCTGCTACCGGTGAGATTTTGTCTATAATAAGACTGCCCTTGCTAGCCAGGCCTTTCCTCTTCTCTCCCGCCCGTAACCTGCCTTGCCACACTCCAAGCCCCTATTCTTTCTATAATCTCAAGATGGTATAAAATAGTCAACCATCTGGCCCGCCCTTTGAGTTTTCACATTTTGTGTGACTCCTGCGCACACGTGGATATTAACAAATTTGTATGCTTTGTCTCCTATGAATCTGCTTTTTGTCAGTTGATTTTCAGCAAACCTTCAGAGGATGAAGGGGAAGGTCTCCCTTGGCCTTTGCATGCCCCAAGCCACTCATAAATCTCATGGAGTGCTTTGATATAAGACACATACTGGATTATTTGAGTGGCTCCTATACTTCATGTAATTGTACATTCTTATACCTTTATTTTGCAGTCCAAAACATTTTCACGGCCGCAGTTCAACATATGATCAAGCTGTTTCTGAAAAATACATTTCCTAATATTTATATGTTCCCTTTTCCCTTTTAGTAGTAGTAGAGATCAAACTGTGCAGTACTTGAAATATTAATTGGATGATAACCAAACTAATAAACATTTCAGAACTTATTCCCCACTGAGTTACAGTTCTCTCTTTTTAAAGACAGAAAGAAATGTCAGTTACAGTTTTTCTCCATATATTTGATACAAAAACAGCTGATGAGCTCACAGTACACATAAGATCAAGAAGTGTACCTATCTCCAGAGGAGACCAAGTTTAAGGCCCTGGAGTTTGAATCTCTTCTCTGAACAGGTGTCAACCAATCAGGGGGCACATTTACAAATGGCATCCTGCTGTCAGCTCATGACGCCTGGTTGTTTTTTCTAATCTTCATGGGAAAGGTTTCATCCATTGGGATAATTGTAGCTTTTTAACACATTTCACTATAATTAGTGAATCTGCATGTCACTGTTTTCTAGCATATTCCCTGATTGAATTGGAGACCGTTTTACTTCTCCCCATGACCCGTCAAAGATAAAGAATTTGTTTACTGTAAATTGCACACCACTCACTCCTATATGCCATCTGCCACACTTAACTGCACACTGCTACAATTTTCTAATAATGGCTCTTTGAACTTAAGAAAAATAGTCAGAGGTGTTAATAGTATCTGCTAAGGGAATATTTACCTCTCTATACCAATATTTTATATCTTAGGGGGATTTTCATTTTAATGTATTAAGATGACATGTACTTATGTCAAATAGTATACAGCCAAGCAGGGTTTGGAGATTCCCCCTAGTGGCTGTCATCTAACATATTTGTGAGAGGTGCACTTGCAAGAAAGGATAGAAAGTTTTATTATACTTCAGAGGAGTTTCGATTTTTAACATGGCTCTTTGTGGTCCGGTCACAGGTCATTTCTGTGCAGTTTACCTCGGGAGCCATCTCACCTCCTTGTTTACTGTTTTCTCCCCTTTCCCCTCTTATAAAAACTGTGGGTAAAGAGAAAGTCAGTATGCAATGTTCTTGACTTCTTCCTCACATCATTTATTATTCCAAATGCTTGTCCTTAGCTGCCATATTGGAAAGGGTAATAAAGTTACTTTAATGAGTTATTAACCAATAGACCTTGAATGTTAATTGAATGTTCCTCTAGCACAAGGCCTTCCTTCAAAGAAAAGAACTGCTGACATTTACCTACCAGTGATGACTCTGGATGGGTGGTAGATGGCTTCATTGGTTAGAAGTGCTCCGTGTCCCTAATACTGTAATAGCTGCCTCAAATGACGTATCTGTTCTTGTAGAGTCAGAACGATTCATTTTTTCTTTATAAGAGAAAATGCAGCAATAACAACAAAACCACTACCCTTCAACAAAGGACTGCACTCCACTGCTTCTTTAGAGTTTTGTTTTTTTCATTAGGATAATCTTAGAGGACACTGCGTGATGGAGGAAAGCCAGCTGGCTAGACTTGAAGGACAGGTTGAATCTCTTTTTCAACATTTAATATTTATGTTGTCACATATATACCCAAACATTTGAGGATATCGATGTTACAACTTTCGGGTGTTATCTCTGAGTCATTGCACTGCCAGAGCCCTCATTTAACTAACTGTGATGAAAGAGCATCATAGATCGTCTGCCCTGCAGAGGACAAGCTGTAAACTTTTCCCTTGAAATTTATCTTTTATACTTTGATATTTTCGTTACCAAATGTCTCCTGTGCTTTATAAGCCTGTGGAGAGAATGGAATTGCATTTGTATTTATGACCAAATTTCAATGACTTTAAAACCTCACCCATTTTACTTGCAAGGTTCCTATTCCCACTAAGACTTGCTGGGACTGCTTACACAAAACTGTGAGTCAGTTATTTTAGAAGAAACAGAACTTCATAGCTTTGGTGTGGATCCTACTAAAGCTGATACCCAGATAACTTTATCTGTCAGGTACATCCCTTCTGGCGCTTACCAGTTTATTGGAGCCCAGTCTCCTTAAGTCACTGTGAGAAGCCTCAAGTGCCCCAGGAGATTCACAGAGATATGGCTTATTTAAAATTTCTGTTTCTCCCAGTCCATTTGCTTCCCTTGCTGATTTCATCACTATCACCGCTGTCTTTTGCACTGGTTTTGTCCACCCATGAGGTTTCATCTCAGTGACGAGGAGAATGTGTTTTTCCTCTGTATAACACTCAGGAGGGCGAGACCTAGGATAAAACTACTTGGGCCCTAATTTTTATCAGTTACAATAGTTTAACTCTCTGAATGCTACTGTAGTTAGTTCGGGATTCTGTAACAAAGTACCTTAGACTGATGGCTTATAAACAACAGAAATTTGTTTCTTACGCTCCTGGAGGCTGGAATTTCAAGTTCAGGGTTCCAGCATGGTTGAGTTCTGTTGAGGGTCCTCTTCAGGTCTGCAAGCTGCACTTCCAGCTTCTTGATCTAACCTCATGTGGTGGAAAGAGGACTAGAGGGCTCTCTGGGGTCCCTTTTATCACTAATCCTATTCATGATGGCTCTACCTGTGTAACCAAATTACCTCCCAAAGGTCCCACCTCCTAATATCATCACCTTGATGGTTAGAACTTCAGCGTATGAATTTTGAGGGAACACTAACATTCAGTCAATTGCAAATACACGTATGTAGAGCCATTTCTCCAGACAGGCTCAGAGTGCAAGAGTGATTTATTAAGGATGAGTTTCAAGTCTGACAAAATGAGATCCAGAAGCAACATTCCTGTCTGGAACACAGGTCAAAACCCCTTCTTTACTATGGTAAACTTTCAGCTGGAAGCCCTCATTGTCCTTTTTGGTAAAAATACATAGTTATATAATTTTTAAAAAATTACACTTTAAGTTCTGGGGTACATGTGCAGAATGTGCATGTTTGTTACGTAGGTATACACATGCCATGGTGGTTGGCTGCATCCATCACCCTGTCATCTACTTTAGGTATTTCTCCAAATCCCCTACCCTAGCTCCTCACCCACTGACAGGCCCCAGTGTGTGGTGTTTTCCTCCCTGTGTCCATGTGTTCTTATTGTTCAACTCCCACTTACGAGTGAGAACATGCGGTGTTTGGTTTTCTGTTCTTGTGTCCGTTTGCTGAGAATGATGGTTTCCACCTTCATCCATGTCCCTGCAAAGGACATGAACTCATCCTTTTTATGGCTGCATAGTATTCCATGGTGTATGTGTGCCACATTTTCTTTATCCAGTCTATCACTGTTGGGCATTTGGGTTGGTTCCAAGTCGTTGCTATTGTGGACAGTGCTGCAATAAACATGCATGTGCATGTGTGTAATTAGTAGTTTGTTTTTAAAATTTGCCTATTTGTCTTCTTTCTCAAGCATTTTAATTGCTTGTGTGTATTTCAAATGGGGCATGCAAAAATGAGAACAACAGCCACTTTCCTTGAATGGTGGAGACGAAGAGAAATATTCAGTGAATTACAACTTACAAGGATAAGTTCTAAGACAGAAGAAACTGCAAGGTGCTGTGGTTAGCACACCAGATTCAGATAAGGTTATTGTTAGTGAATTTTCAGAGGAGATAATTCTTAATTTGGGTCTTGAAGAGTGAGCATGGGGTATCTAGGAAAAGAATTGGTAGGAAGGAGGTGGTGTAAGTCAGACCAATCAGGGGCTTTATGTGCATGCTACAGAGTCTGGATTTTATTCCAGTTTGTAATACAGAACTTCTGAAGGAAGTTTATCAAGAAATGATATGACTTTGGCAGCAATGTGGAGAATAGATTGAAAGGAGAAACACTGGAGACATAGAGGTCAGTGAAGACACTGTTACCGTGACCTAAGCAGGAGATTGACGAGGCTCTGCCTCGTATCATTAGTATACAGACAAAAGAAGTGCCTGGATAACAGCAGGGAAATCAATAGTATTGGTGAAAGATGGGGAAAAGTAGGGGTGAACATGGATGCAAAAATGACTCTCAGGTTTGTGGTTGGGCAACTGGGTAGATGAGCTGTCGTAAAACAAGATCTGAAGAAAGAAAATTTGGTAACAGAGTTGAGATGAATTCAGGTGTTGACATGCTGTGACTTAATTATCTCTGGATCATCTATGCAGACATGATACCTGGATTTGGACATATAGATATGGGAACTCTATTTGGCCTTTTCATTGCTAAATCAGTATTTATTCTAATTTTTCATTTCTTTCTGTGGACCCTTTTGAAGTCATCATGCTCTAGTGATGGAGAGAATACTGCAAAGCATTTTGGGCTCTCTACTTCACCGAGCACATCTTTCTCATCTGAATGCTCATACACCTAATGTTAGTTCTTTCGTGTAAATCTTTGCTTTATATCGAATGTGACTTGAAATTATTGTAAGGTTCACATATTTATTCGAAAATCATTTAATTCAATGGTTCTATATCATGAAAATGTTTCTTTAATACATCTGCTTTCCTTTTCTCTTCTCTGTTGGAAGTGGTTTGATTGTTTGGCAAATGTGAATAGCATTCTCAGAACTCTATTCAGTTTGCTCAATCTGTTATACCTGAAAATTGTAGATTCATATGATGACCAAAAAAAAAATAGCTTGATTCTTTATTACTACTTGCTGTTTGAAGATTTGGTTTCTATATTATTTTTATTCAGCATGAATTATTTAAGAATAGGATATATCAATGAAAGCATTTTATACACTTACAAAAAGAATGATTTTTGCTTTTCATTTTACATTCACTCTTTGCTCCATGCTGTACAACTAAGCTTTAACAATTGTACCTTAATGTTACTGGCAACCTAGGTTCTACTTCGTCCCTTATATTATGCTGACTAGTGAGTACAGATTTATTTATTTACTTATTTTCATCTTTTTGCAAACAGAGTGACTCTAAGTAGATGTAGAACACTGATTTATTTCCATCAAAGAAATGAAACTTGATGTCTCAGTTTTGATTTTGAATCAAGTAAAACATAAGTCACAGTTTATAGATAGTCAGGACTGAGAGGGATTATGAAATCAAATTACCTCCATTTACACAAGAAAGATTTAAGAAATTTAAGCCTCCTCCTCAAGACCCCAGGATTAACTATTTTATCTTATCTTATTTTTTCCATCTCATTTGGGTAAGCTATCTCCTTTCTGTTTCTGTACCTCTTTGCAAATGACACTAAGTACAGATCAAGTGGCCAATACATACAATGCCCAATTCTCACAAAGCACCAACCATTAATACCTTTCATATTTGCCTTGGGGATAAATCTAGCCATCATCTTCTCTCCTATTACTTCCAAGTCTTAAAAAGCTTGAAAAGCTCCACTTATTTTCTGAAGGTTGGAAAACACATATTCTACACAGTTAAACAAGTCTTCTCTAAGACAGTTTTCTCATCTGGATACATGAAACATCTCTCCATTTATTTAGTTTTTTATGTTTTAAATTTTTCTTCATCTAGGTCCTACACTTCTAGTTGTATTTTCCCTAGGTTATTGATAATTATTATTGTAAATGGAATAATTTTGGGTCAAATTTCAAAGTGGTTTTGCTAATACATGAGAAAACGATTGAGTTTTGTATTTTGATCTGTCCCCTAAATAAAAACCTTACTTTATTACTTATGAAAATTTATTCTCTTGAATTTTTGAGGTAGAAAATCATATTGTTTTGACTAGGTGTATTGGCTTGTTTTCCTGATGCTAGTAAAGACATACCCAAGACTGGGTAATTATAAAGAAAATGAGGTTTAATGGACTCACGGTTCCATATGGCTGGGAAGGCCTCACAATTACGGCTGAAGGCAAAGGAGGAGCAAAGGCACGTCTTACATGGTGGCAGGCAAGAGAACATTTGCAGGGTAATTGCCCTTTTATAAAATCATCAGATCTTGTGAGACTTATTCACTATCACCAGAACAGCATGGAGAAAACCTGCCCCAATGATTCAATTATCTCCTACCAGGTCCCTCCTGTGACATGTGGGGATTGTTATAATTCAAGGTGAGATTTTGATGGGGAATAGCACCAAACCATATCACAAGGAGAGTTTGAGTTTTTCTTTACATTTTTAATTTCTAGTCCAATGTTGTAGGGCAGCAATGGTAATTGGCCTCCTTGGCTTTTCCCTGATGTTAGTAGAAATGTTTCTAATGTTTCATATATAGTGTGTATGATATCTTCTCTGTGATTCTAATTGATACTTTTTATCATGTAAAGGAATATTTGTTTTTCTAAATAACTAACTGCTATCTGAAATGCTCTGTCTTGATCATTTTACTTAAAAAAAATTGTCTTTGGAATTGAATAAAATTTATTTGAGGTCAAGAACATTGTCTTACTGACTGCTTTATCTCTAGCTCTAGAATGATAGATAGTATTGGTCTTCAAAGTGAAGTAAAAATAGTCCAAAGGGGACATAAACATTGACAGTTTTAAGAGATATTCACTTCCAGTTAAGCTTCCATTATGTACTCCTTTCTAAAATTGATCCACTTGAGAATCTATCATTCAGATTATTTCCCAATTTCCCTTTAACAATAGTTTCTATGGCTTTTTTTTTTTGAATCAAACTCTGTTTCCTGCTTATCTTAATATCATGCATTTCTCTAAGGTATCAAAACTTCTGGTGGACCAAAAAAAGGATCAACTGGAAATATTAGTAATGAAATTGAGAAAGTGAAACACCCTTGTCTGGATAACAAGTAGTCTTGTGAATCAGTTGGTTTCAAATTAAAAGCTTTCAATGTGAAAAAAGACTGATTGCAATTAAGAATTATGAATCCGTATACAATTTTTTTTTGCCACGTAACTCAGATACCATTCAAAGAATTGAGTGGCTTTGTCATAATTCATACTTTCTATTTACCTCTACTCTTTAACTTTGGGGTCATGTGTTAGTTTTGCTGTCATTTTAGAAACAAGACTGAATCAATTTTAAAAATCCCTAAAATTGAAAACAAATGGAAACCAGTGGATTTAAAAGTAGATCTTGTTTGTGAGAAGTATGTATCTAGCTAATTTACTTAGTTAATGACTTTGGGTAATGCCGATTGCTGATGTATGTGGCAGCACAGACATCTAGTTAGGTGGGAAGTGGGTGTCAATTTCTAGAGTCTGAGGGTAGCATGTGTCAAAAACACAGGCTAAGTACGAGAGGGAAAGAAAGTTAGTTTAGAAAGCAGAATTGAATAGGACAAGTAAAACAGAAAGTTTGTATAAAAGTGAATTTTTGCAAACTCAGATATATAATAATGCATTACTTAATTGTATCTTAGTGTCTGTCTTGAACCCACCCTGCCTAAAAACAGAAAATTTTACCTGTCATTCTCAAGTAAACTGAATAAAGCTCAGAGATGTTTATATTCCTTCTGGCAGTGAGGATGTATTTTGAGTTTCAGCCCCCCTTCTCTTGAGTTATATTTATACTCCAGGGTGCTTGGATTTATTTTACATGTTGGGGTTGGAGTTTGGAGAGGAATATCTAGTTTCCACTGTCCTCTGTCCGTTTGGACCTGTTTGTTTGATGGAATCTGGCATCTGTCCCACCACCATCTGCTGCTGCTTGCATTCCCAGCCTCTGTCATCACCTATACGACCTTTGCTGACAGTACTCCTTTGTCAAAACCATGGGACCCCTTTATGCTTTCCTGTCTTCTCTGAGTCATTGTTGTGTTCATCTTGGGTAACCAGTAATAGCAAATGCTCTCATACCCTTCTGTGGCCATGGCTACTTGGGAAGCTGCCTCAGTTATCTTGTTTTGGGACCTTACCTGCCATCATTTCTGCTTCTGGCTGCAGCGCTATGTTGGTGCAGGAAAGAATTCAGAATCCCTTGTGTTCAGTTTTCAGATCACTCAGAATTTAAATAGAGTTTCTATGTATGCCGGGCTTCCAGTACATTGAGATGAGTTTGTGTGTGTGCTGATTCTTCCTGATCAATAGAAAATAAAGTTAGATTGGTTAAGGGATTAAATAGCAGATGGAGAACAGAGCAATGAAATAAACTGCCAGTGGGAACCTCAGCATAGGGAACTTAGACACACACATGCATATGCAGTGGAAAGCCCTGACTTTCAATAGTTCTCTCTGCGGCTTTCAAGATCCAAGAATGTGATTCTTAATTCTTGTATGTATCATTCTGTAGTGAGAGAGGGTCTCTAGAATTCTGCACCCTGACTGATGGAGAAAGACAGAGTCTAAGGAAATGAGTAGAGAGTATCCATTAATTATCAACAAGAGGGCAGATGCCTGGCCAGTCTCTGAGAGGCAAGGAGAAGTTTCCAAATGAAATTGCTAGGTTTAGTTACAAGAAATGTAGACCAGGTAGATAAGGTCATATACAAAGAAGAGTGACCTAAGTTTTCAAAAGAAGGCTGACAGGTGTGGCATGCATTTCGGAAGAGTAAGGTATAGAATGGAAGCTGGACAGGGCAGAGAGTCCTAGAACAGCACCATTGGGTTTTGAATGTTGACACCATGGTAGGCGTGTATTGTCCTCAGCCCTGCTTAGATCCCTCTTCTTCTTTGAGCAGGTAGGAAGACATTTGATCAGAGCAAATCCTGTAGGTGACCGGCTGGGCACGGTGGCTCACGCCTGTAATCCCAGCACTTTGGGAGGCCGAGGCAGGTGGGTCACGAGATCAAGAGATTGAGACCATCCTGGCCAACATGGTGAAACCCCATCTCCACTAAAAATATAAAAAAATTAGCTGGGCATGGTGGCACGTGCCTGTAGTTTCAGCTACTGGGGAGGCTGAGCCAGGAGAATTGCTTGAACCCAGGAGGCGGAGGTTGCAGTGAGCTGAGGTCGCCCCACTGCACTCCAGTCTGGCACCTGGTGATGGAGTGAGACTCGGTCTCCAAAAAAAAAATTCTGTAGGTGCCTAGGGATGGGAATTGCAGTCCAGGCAGAGAACCAGGGTCTGACAAAGTTCTTGCTTTCAATTTCCTGTATCAAAGAGAATTTGAGTCCCCTGAACACACATGGAGCAAAATGGGTCCCTAAATGAACTCTCTGTTACAGTTTATTCTTATCTGAGTTGTTATTTTTTATACTAACTCAGAGCCCTGGGGTACTCACTGAGAGTTCAACCACACTAAGGACTTACCACATCTATCCTAAACTAAAGATTACATGAAATGATTTGGGGCTGGTAACCTATAGGTAATATACTTTTTTACCCTGTTGTTAAGGGTATATATATCTATATATGATATATATATATATATATATATATATGATTATATGTATGATTGTATAGCTGTATATTGGATGTGTACATTAGCAGGAACAGCTGGATGTATCATCTTTCCCTACTTTTTGACCCTCTCTTTTATCATCTGACTCCCCAAATGTTTATAAAGTCTTCTTTCTGCTTTCATTTCTATGGCTTGCAAGACACAAGAAGAATTAAGACTTGGCGCAGCATGGTGGAAAAGCTGTACCCAGTCCCTGGCCCTCTTAATGATGGATTGTAAGTTTTCATCTATTGTATCTGTATCTCTTGTCTATATTTTTAAATAGTGCCTGGCTTATTTTTTCTACATTGAAGTTAAGCATTCTGTTTTTCACTCTTACATTCTATGCTTTTTTCATGTGATGTGAGTTGTCTGTTCTTGGATGACTGAAATTTAAACCCCAGAAGGAAAAAATATAGGTGTGTATGTTCTATCAAATGGTTTGGGATTTTTTAGTAGTAACTGAAAATAAAATTTGGATAATTTTAGTTATTGACAGTCTAAGTAGATGTTTATGTAACCAGAGTAGGGCCATGATTGCTGAATACTTCATAAATATCTATGCACATGCTTAAACCTTTAGGATAAATCATAATGTCTATGTTGTAGAAGTGGGGGCACAGCAGATACACTACTTGTATTCTACCTTACTAAGAAGTATTTCCTTCCTCTCAGCCCCTATGTTTATGTGACATGCCATCTTCTGACTACTTTCCTAACCACCCACGTCAGTCTGTTATATTTAATTCTTCCAGGCACATTAAACACTATTCATTTTTCCTAATTTCCTCCACTCACCAGGAATTATTCGTTGTTCTCCTTCTCTCCCCTGTTCAGGCATGTTCCCATGTCACCCCAGGGGTGACTGTCATGTCACAAGATGTTGTTACTGATGATCTTGAAATTATTTCCTTGCCCCCAATCTGGGCCTAGAATTTTTCAATGTGTTTTTTCTTAAGCATTAGGAATGCAATTTATCTTCAACATTGTCTTTTTTTTTTTTTTTTTTTTTTTTTTTGAGACAGAGTTTTGCTCTAGTTGCCCAGGCTGGAGTGCAGCGGTACAATCTCAGCTTGCTGCAACCTCTGCCTCCTGGGTTCAAGTGATTCTCCTGCCTCAGCCTCCCAAGTAGCTGGGCTTACAGGGACCTGTCATCATGCCCAGCTGATTTTTTGTGTTTAGTAGAGACGGGGTTTCAACATATTGGTCAGGCTGGTTTCAACCTCCTCACCTCAGGTCATCCACCCACCTTGGCCTCCCAAAGTGCTGGGATTATGGGCGTGAGCCACCGTGCTCAGCCTGACATTGTCATTTTTAAACATCTGTTAATTATTAACAACTTACTCCTCCTCTTGCACAAAATGCTATTAAATAACATTTAGTAATTAGTTATGTACACATACCAAGGATTTTACAGACTTGTAAAATAGGTCATTTGAAGGATTTCTCTCTTGGCAGAGACATTTGTGGAGAAAAGAGTTATATAATCACTAAATTACATTTATATCGAGAACACTTTTCCTGAGTAAAATTAATCTAGATTTGCTTAAGCTACTCTTTTTTATTTAAGGTAATATTGTCCCATACCTATCTCAGCTTATATTGCTATTACTTCTCCCTTCCGAGGACCACATATTCTGTTACAAGAGGGAGACTGCGCTTCAAGGAAGTACCAGAGATGGTTTCAATATATTTAAAAACTGCTCAGTCCTCAAATTCAGTTTTTAATATTCTGAATTTGAGGACTTGTCTTGGAGAAGAGCAACAATGAAATGGTTTTGGATAAAATCACAGAAGCTCTAAAACAAGAAATAGCACAGTATTGGCTATTAACCAGAATGATAGAATTTTTTTTTTTTTTTTTTTTTTTTTTTGAGACGGAGTCTTGCTCTGTCACCAGGCTGGAGTGCAGTGGCAGGATCCTGGCTCACTGCAACTTCTGCTTTCCAGTTTCAAGCAATTCTCCTGCCTCAGCCTCCCGAGTAGCTGGGACAACAGGCATGCACCACCACGCCCGGCTAATTTTTTGTACTTTTAGTAGAGACAGGATTTCACCATGTTGGCCAGGATGGTCTCAATCTCTTGACCTCATGATCTGCCCATCTTGGCCTCCCAAAGGTCTGGAATTACAAGTGTGAGCCACCGCGCCCAGCCATGATAGTATCTTAATAATTACTATAGGAATGTTAGTTTTATAGAAGTGAGACATTTCTTATTTTTGTTTGTTTGCTTATAATTGTTTATAGTTATGAAATAGACAAAAGCAGCTCTAGAGTCAATAAATCTTTTTAACAATACACATATGCAGCAGTTAGACAAAACCCTATGCCATCTGGGTAGACAATGAAGAAAATAAAAATATTTTTGTACAGCCTCATATTGAAAACAGTCTGTATGCTTAATGGCCATTTTTCTTAGTGAGCTACCAGAGCTCATTTTTCTATTGTACATAGCTTCTTTTCAAATTTAATCTTAATACCTTTAAGTATTTGCATTTTAAATATACAGATTTATACTACACAATACTAATCTGACATTACTTAAACTTACACATTAGTATTGAGATGTAGTTATTCTTATCAAGCATGCTTTAAGGCAATATTCTCACTCTGTTAATTTCATCCTTTTAAAATGAATATTAAGAAAAACAAATGAGTTTATAAGTAAACAAGAGTATGTCAAAAAAATTAATCGTATTGATACTATTGGTAGTGTCCTTACTTTCCAAATGTTACATCCTCTGATGCAAGGACAGGTTTCTATTTAATTACTTAAACATTTCCAAGCCTTAGTTCTTAAGGTTAATTAAGTCTGAAGTCTTAAAGTTAATTAAGAGTCTTAAAATACAATTTAAGTTGACACTAAAGAACAATAAATCTACTTGGTATAAAATACTTACCCTAAAATTTTACTCACAATAAAGGTAATTCTGTGAGTTTAGTAATTTGTAGGATTGCTTGAAGTTTACAATAATGTTTAAAGATGTTCATTGTTTTTCTTAATATAGTTCTATATTGAGTTCTATATTTATATCTCTGCAATCTTAATATTTTAGTATAATTAATAATCACTTATCTGATCTATAAGACAAATGTGAGTTGTCTCCAATTAATTAGGCTTCTTGTCAGAACAAATTAAAGTCACACATGAACTAAAATGTTTTCATTTTCTCCTACACCATGAAAATGTTTAATTTGTTCAAGTATTTACTATAATTAGGAGTGTTAAATATTGTAGCTTTATATAAAATATTATTTATAAAATATTTCTCTATCAGTGATTATATATTAGAATAAAAAATTTTCTTTGAATAGTGGTAAAATCCCAGTAAAGAAAGGGTTTTAAAAGATGGCTTTACACCAAATGTTTATCTTTTTTTTTTTTTTGTGATGTTAATGACCAAGATTCTATCCATTAACTGAAATTCAGTTCTTTCCTCTTTGGAAACTTTTTTTTTTTTTCTGTGAGAAGAACATAATTATTGTTAGAACCAACTGGAGAAAACTTCCCTGAAATACAATTAATGTAGAAATTATTATTTCTGTATAAGCATTCATTTTTTCAATGATCTATTTCTTTGCAAATATTAAAGTGAATGTAAAAGGTCTGAAATGTATTGAGGATTTTGAAATGAATTTGGGCCAATTCAGGCATCTCTGAGATCTCCGTATTTGCATGAGTTTTCTTAACTCTACATTTTTCAATCCATCATTTATTTTTGTAGATTTCTGTCTTTAAGAGGTTATGTTGAAAATGTTCTGATGTAGCCTGAATGCCCTCCAAAATGGCTCCAATTAGCTTCAACTTTTCACTAAGCTTTTGATTTTAGAATTCAGTCCATTAAAAAGTAGCGGCTAAAATGCTGCTCTCATTTTATTAGGATCTCTGAACCACAATGTTATATAAATAACTAATAAAGCCAAACTTGGTAATTTGCTATTGCTTTTCCAGATTTTTTTGTACAATTTTATATTTTGGTTCATGGTAAGATAACTTAGAGTCTGTTTTTAACACTAATTTACAAAACGATTTTATTGAATCCAACTTATAGAAATGCTGCAAAAATTATGTGAAGATTCTTTATATACCTTTCACACAGGTGCTACAAATGTTAACATTTCAATCACATTTGTATTATTAATCTTTCTAGATATAAAAATATACCTAAGTATTATTATTTTTTGAAGCATTTGAGAATAAGCTGAGGACTTGTTGCCTGATTGGCCATAAATACTTAAGTGTATATTTCCGATAAATGGCATTCATTTATATAACCAAAGCACGAATATCAAAATCAAGAAATTAACACCAATACAACATCATTAACTAATCCACAGACCTTATTCAAGTTTCACTAGTTTTCCCACTGTCCTTCAGAGAGCACAAGAAAATAGCACTTTTGTTTTTTTCTAGTACAGGATCCGATCGAGGAACACACATGTTGTGTTTAAGTTGTCATGTCTTTTTAGTCTCCTTGAATCTGAAAAAGTTCCTTAGTCATTCTTTTTCTTTTGTCCTTTTGATATTTTTGAAGAGTGCAGTCCAGTTATTTGGTAGAATCTTCTTCAATTTAAGATTATCTGAGGTTTCATCTTGATTAAACTTGGGCTGTCCAATTTTGTCAAGAATGCCAAGGAAGTGATGTTGTTTGTGTTCTTCTCAGTGCATGCTATCAGGAGCTATGTGATATTTAGTTTTCCTTTTACTGGAAAAATTTATTTTGATCACTTGGATAAACAAGTTTAACCAGGTTTACTTGTAAACATGTTTGCCAGATTTCTTCCCTGAAAACTTTGTTTCCTTTCTGTAGTTAAAAAAGTCTTTGAGGGGAATTTACCCTGAGATGGTATAAATATATTTTTTCTCATCAAGCTTACACTCACTCACTTTAGCACGTAAAGATGATTTTGACTAAAGGAATTACTAATAGGGGGCTGCCAAATGATGATTTTCCAATTCCAGTATTTCTTCTATTTTTGTTACTTGGCATTCTACTGTAAGGAAAAGCAGTTTCCCCCTCACCTGCATTTGTTTATTAACAGCAGTATGAACTCATATATTCTTATTTAGTGGTTTATGATCCATCACTATTATTATTTATTTTGATGCTCAAATTGTCCCTTATTTGGCTAGTGGGAACTCATACGCTCTTTTCCTATGTCTCCATTATTCTTTCAGCACTTCCTTATAAGACAATTGAATTGAAGTATTTTAAACAGACTTTAGAAGAGACTTGTGCCATCTTATGGAGAATATCTTATCCCCATCTTATAGGGTAGGTACATTTTGTGACTGTTTGAATTAAGGACTTCTCTAAGATGATTTATTTTGGTCATATTAAAAAATACTTTCAGTGGCCATTTGTGATGGATTAAACATGGCCACAGAGCATTTGCAGCCCCTTCCATTAAGCTTTGTGACTTGTTTTGATTGGTAGAATGGGCATCTTCTACTTGCACCTTCTTGGAATTTTGCCCTGAGATTGTCATGTAAAGAAGCCAGGCTAGCCTACTGAAGGATGAAAGTCTACCTGCAGGAATACCAAGGTATCCAGTGACAACAAGTTCCAACTGTTCTGCGTGACAGTAGAGCCATTCTTGATCTTCCAGCATAGCTGCCCTCCAACTGAATGCGCTGCATGAGTGAGCTCAGGCAAAATCAGCAGAAGAACCATTTGGCAAACAGACTGCACTGCAAAAAAGGATAATTAATCTTTTAAAAAAATCCTTTACATTTTGGAATCATTTGTTACCCAGCAATGGTTAACTAATGCACCATGGTAAATTCAAATTATTTCTAGTTTAATAGTTCCATGTTCTTCAGTTACTGAGCGCTTTTCTCGACAATGCGTAAATTGTTGGAATATTCTCTCGCGTCTCCTTAGGTGGTCAGTCTATTTGTTTTGAGTTAGATGGCCTTACGGTGACAAAATGGATAAACCCTGAAGTGTTACTCTTGACTTTTGGAGATGTTCTAGGCTAAATGATCTCAATGTGGGCGAGAGACCTCTGGAGTTCCTGAGAGATCTAAAAGGACAAAACTATTTTAAAAATAATATTAAGATACTGTTTGCCTTTTTCACTGAGATGGCATAAGGAAAAAGCAGTGGTGGGTAAAATTGCTCCACCAAACTGTTCTAGTGTTTGTGTTGCTAGATTTTATTCATAGTAAAAAAATACATCTTAAGAATATTCTTAATGAGGCAGTACAAATGATAGTTATTATTAAATATCGACCTTGAATATTCATCTTTTTAATACTGTGTGTGTCAAAATGGGAAATATGTGTATAGCACTTCCGTTGCATATGAAAATATGATGACTATCTTAGCAGAAAGCAGATTAGAAATTGTTTGAAAGGTAAGCTCAATTAGTAGTTTTTTTTTTTTATGGAACAGTATTTTTACTTGAAATAACAATGAAGGTTATTTAGAATTGGGCAGGTGGCCAACACTTCTTTGAATATGATGAAGCATATCCTTCACTTCAAGAAAAACATCTGCTGGTATTTGTTGCCAAAAATCTATTTGAACTTTCAAGTAAAAGATTAGAATTTTGGAATACTTGTATCTGCCAATGGGAGGTTCATAGGTTCATAATACTCATTTGATGAGATCAGTGATGACATTGGGTAAAGTTTTTTTGTTGTTATTTTATGAATGAAATTTGTCAGCATTTGGAATGTCCTCATAACTCAGTAAATCAGTATTTTCCAAATGCTAAATGCATGATGTTACAAAATCAGGTGTCTAAAAAACGTGTTCAAGCAAATTAGAACAATGGATTTTAACATAATAGTATACATAAGGTGTTAGATTCCACATGCCAACTAACCTCTCAAAAACTGCCACTTGTTGAATTTTGGTGTGACAAAAGAATATCCACAATGATCTGAACAAATATTTTAAGATTTCTCTGTGTTTCAACTAGATATCTTTGTGAGGCCAGATTTTCTTCATTTCTTAAACCAAACAACATGTTCAACAGATTGAATGCAGAGGCAGGGATGAGAATATAGCTATCAACTATTCAGTCAGAAGAGTTAATAAAGAGTTTTGAGTTAATAAAGAGTTAATGAAGAGTTTTGTAAAAAAGTAAAACAATGCAATTTTTATTAAATAGAATTTTGTTTAGAAAATTTTAGTTATTTTTAAATAAACATTTTATGTTAATGACATTTTTATTACTTTAAAAAGAATTAATATAATTTTTCTTAGTTTTAATTTGAAATATGTTAAATATCAATGGAGATACTCCCATAAAAAATGCCAAATGGAGTCCTCAATTTTTTTAACACTCATAAAGGAATCCTAAGACCAAAAGCTTGAAAACTGCTGCTCTGAGTAAATGGGCAGCTGTGTTTATACAAGGTTCTAATAGGCTCTCACTATGTGTAAACACAAAGGCCTACAAGCAGCTTTTTTTTTTTTTCCTAAATTTTGTTTTTGTATTTTTTATAGAGGTGGGGGTCTCTCTCTGTTGCCCAGGCTGGTTTTGAACTCCTGGCCTCAAGCAATCCTCCCTTGTCAGTCTCCCAAAGTGCTGGGATTACAGGTGTGAGCGACAGTGCCTGGCCAGCAGCTTCTTAAATTTATACACAAACATACAGAAAATCCTGAAGGAAATACTATATTCTAGCCAATGTGACAAATGTGTCCCAAAATACACACTACAGGTAGAAGACAATATATAGTCACGATTCCTCAAACATTCCTAGAATTCCTTAACATAAAGTATTGACCAGAACCATATGGTACCATTTCTAGTTCCGCTTCCTGGGAGAATCTGACACCCCTACATATCAAATCACCTTTGCAGATGCTTTCTCTGAAGGAGGTCCCTGAGGACCGAAACTGCAGACCCAAACTTCCTCTGTAAGCTTTTACCTTGGATAGAAAGATGTCTCAAAAGCAATAATCTTTTAAAGTGGCTGATGCACAGTCATCTTTTAAAATGGCCAAATAATAGCCCCTAAAAGATGCCTACTCCCTAGTGCCTAGAATCTGTGAATATGTAATGTTATATGGAAAAAGGAACTTCACAGATGTAATTAAGATTATAGCCCTTAAAATGAAGATTATTCTGGCTTTCCTGGATGATAGAATCAGATAAACTCTTAAAGGTAGGGGAACCCAGAGAGATTAAAGTGTAAGAAGGACTTAGTATGACTGTTGCTGGTTTCAAGGTACAGGAAGCAATAGAATGGAAGAGGTGCAAGCAGAATTAAAGAGCTGAGAGAAGCTTCCAGCTGACAGCTAGCCAAGAAAGCCAGTCCCATAACCACAAAGAACTGAATCTGGCCAGCAATCTAAATGAGCTGAGAAGGAGATTCATTCCTGAAACCTCCAGAAAAGAATGTGGCTTGGCTGTTACCTTGATTTTTGGCCTTGTGAGCAGAGGAACCAGCTGAGCCACACCGTGATACAGGAGGTAAGAATAAATTATGCAGGCAGATAGAAAGAGTATGGGACTCCTCAGTAAGGCTTTGCTTCTTAACGAAAAGCAGCCCCACATCATTTTCTAACAAAGAGCAGCCTGTAAAGTCGAGCTGCAGACATAGACAAGCAAGCTGGGCGCTTGCATGGGTGAATGCCGGCAGGAACTAAGGACTAGACATGTTCAAGATGGTGGCTGCATCTTTCCTTCTCTTTGTCAGCCAGCCACTTGTACGGTAAGAAGCAGATGAGATGGCACCGAACAACTGGAAAGGTCATTTGCATAATAAGATCAGGGTGGGGCAACCCGCCTTCCCATGCACGATGTAAATGTTGTACGTGATAGAACCAATCTGTGAGCCCTATGTAAATCAGACACTGCCTCCTCAAACCTGACTATAAAATTCGACACATCTGCCACCTGCCAGTCTTTTCTCCTCAGAGGCCTCTTTTCTCTATAGAGATAGTTGTTTCTCTTTCTCTTCTCTTCTGCCTACTAAAGCTCAGCTCCTAAACCCCTCATGTGTGTCCGTGTCCTAAATTTTCCTGGTGTAGGATGATGAGCCCCACGTAGCTGCTTCAGTTGGACCTGGACTTCTGATACAAAGAACCCTAAAATAATAAATTTGTCTTGTTTTAAGAGGTGAATTTATGATCATTTGTGATGGTAGCACTAGAAAACTAATACAGTGGCCATTGGCCTTTGACATAAGAACCCTCTGAGAATGAAACCCGTATTTCACATGTCCGTGAAGACTTCTAGTAGAAGCTCAGGTACCAGAAGTCTGGGGTAACACAAAGCATCTCAGTGTGTTACTGTGCTGGTCTTTAATCCCCTCCACTCTGGTGGATCCTTGTGAAAAGCTAATCCTGATGAGTCTTCCAAAACTGCTGTGTAAACTTTCCTGACAATAATTGTGAGTTTATATCAATATTTTAATGTAATTTTGTTACAACTGAGATGCCTCTCCTAGGCAATTCAGAGATTTCTCTCAGCAGTGGTATTTATAGAAAAAACAGGTGATTCAATAATCATGGATGGACAAGACAGAGAAATGAACATCTGGTTAAAGGTCGACTGACAGTCACTTGACTTACAAGTTTCCCAAAGAACCCCAACACCAAATAACATCTATCAGAATATTGCTTAAGTGTTTTATTAGGCATGCTATTCCTTCCCAGACATAAGTTGTGAATTATATTACACTGAAAGTTCTGTGTAAGCCAATCAAGTATGGGACTTTATTTTCAATGTTTCCCCCTTTCATGAGTTAACTGCTATTCATACTTTATATCTCATAGGATGTGCTACCTCCCCACAGACACCTTACATGACTTTTCCAATAATTCCTTGCCCTCTATTATGCACCTACAGTGTACTGAAATTCCCCTTATCGCTCAGTAACTCTTATTACACTTGGGGCTTTCCATTTGTTTCATTGCTTGCTTCAATAATGTGTCTCTCACTTGCTAGACTTTAAGCTCCCTATGGACAAGGATCACGACTGTTTTTGCTGATTATTAGCTTCTCAGAGTTTAGTAGTCTGAACAGTAAGTGTGTGGTAAATATTTTTAAATGAATAGGTGAGTACCAAATCATTTAAATAAGGTAAAATATATGAATATTCCTAATAGAAAAATTGTAGAGCTTCCTTCTTTCACAATGGTTTACAGCCATACGGGAGGGCTGGTGAGAGGTACTGTGTCAATGTTTGAGAACCTTTGCTCTAGTCATAGTATTAAAATGAAATTTTGACTGGATTTAGAGAAACTTGGTTCTGGTTAGAAACCGGCTCATTTTATAGTTGAGGAAAATTTGGCCTTCAACAAGTTTACTAAAATCAGATCGAAAATTAGAGGTGAGAGAATATTCTTAGGTTTTTCATCTATTATTTTAGTGAATAGAAAAGCATCCCTAGGGAAAGACATAATTTTTGACAGCAAGTAGCAACTGCAGGATCATAATGGCAATGGGAGTATGTCTGTAAACTGAAAATTTATTTTTTGTGACTACAAATAGGATAACATACCTAGCAGTTCTACAAAACTGATATAGGCAGGGAGGATTTTTTGAAGTTCTTTGTTTCAGTGGGTTTCTATTCAGGATATGAAATATCATCAAGCCCACCATGACTTCTTCCTTTCTTCGCCACACTCCATTCTCCTGGACACCTACTTAGTGTCTTTTAGTGAATAGCTGTAAAATATCATGGTGCTTAGAAAAACCTCTTTGTAAATGTTTTTCTTTGCTTCTTTAGCCAGAAGCCAAAAATATCATGTGCTTCTGTTTTCAGAGTATAACAAAAAGAGCTTCTGAAAATATGGACGGCATTGCTGAGATAGGATGGCAGTATTTTTTAGAAACACATATTTATAGTACCAGATGGTCTAGCATATTCTCAAACAAATATGTCACCTATAATTTGATGAATACCTTCCAAGGTAAGATATTTTTTTCAGTAGATAACAGATGGCATCAGTCAAAAGCATATCAAGACACTTTAAGGAAAAGTTGATGGCTCGAGTGATTTAACCAACAAAAATTTCTCCAATGTACTATGCATGTTTTAGGGTCTAAAATTTGTCATCTGCAAGTACTTCAGCCTCATTTCCATACTTCACTCCACAGAGAATTGAATGCAACATGTTTTATATGCTGCCTATAAAAATAATAAGAATTCCAAAGTTGTTTTCTGGCTCTGTTTTTTTCAAGTATCTTTTATATTATGCTTCAAGAAAAGTGAATTTCTAAATGCCTTTAAACAATAAACCATTTATGTTAAAATGTAAATATTTATGTAAAAATATTTGGATGGAATTAAACCAAATTTTACCTATAATGGTGTAAGGTTATATCAATAGTGAACTGTTGTTAGTGCTTTTCTTAAAGCTGCCAACAGATGAACATAATAGAAAAAAAAAGTATTCTGAAGCTGCAGCGTGAGTTATTAAGAAATATTTAAAATATGAGTCATTATTTTTGCTCTTGTTTTTAGAAAATAATATTGTAACAGGGCCATGGGTTAGAAACCCCAGCATACTGTTATATTGATAGTAAATCTAATGATACACATAAGAAAAAAAAAGGTTATCTTTCTGCATGCATTCGTATTCATTTATAAACTGAGGTAGAACCCTATAATTTGCCATTTAACCTGGGATATGTTTGTAAAAGGGGCATTACTTGGAATTCTAGAGTAATTGTAGATATAGACTGAGAGTGTTCTGGAAAAAATGGAATAAATGTTCACCCCACGTATACACAACCAGTGCCATGATAAATGCATGGAATGCTTTCTAAATGTCATGTTTTGGAAAGTGACCTCATCTTGGCCACTTTGGACATGAGTTGGTAGGTAATGCCAATGATTTTGTGTTTTCTAGAGTATCATTATTGCTTTCAGACTTTTGTTCCAAGATGATAGGCTAAAGACTTGTTTTAAATATTATTTACAATTTTCCTTCTTAACACAGACCTCAAATAATTAAATATATGTTTGTTTAAATGTAATGGGATTGAAATTCTGCCTGCAATTATGATATAATAGGTCATGGGAAGCAATGAACTCACAATCCCCCTGTAACAAATTTAAAAACAAGATAAATTGAAAAATCATGTTTTAAAAGATATTTGAGAGCTATGTAGATAAGAATAGATGAAATAAAATTCCAGAGACCAAAGAGCCTTTCTTAGATGAGTTCATGTTTGCCAGCTATATTCTTCTCAGGAAGCACTTACCTGCATAGTCTGGAAAAAGATGGCGCTTAGTCTAAAGAGAGAATCCTACTGAAAAAAAAGTTGGAGCTTTTGATAATTGTACAGGCTAGTATGATTGATTGAATCTAGAGGAAAGTCAAAAGTACAGTCCATTTTTCCTATAAGAAAGGTTGGGGACTGGTGCAATTTAAAAGGTAGGGTGAAGTTACTTTGTTTCCTTCTGCCTAGAGACAAGGTCCTGCTAGAGGAATGAGGCTTGACATTGCCAAATTTCCCCATTAAAATATTTGACACATTAATATATTTGTATTTAAAGCAGGAAACTCAAAATCTTAAAGAACTAAAGGACCTAAACTCAAAATCTATCAAGAACAGAAATGAATCACCCACAGTTTTTAAGAAACAAAGAGAAAGATCTTTCAGGGTTTAAAGCAAAAGACTAAGGTTCACATGCCCAAGAAACATTTGAACAAATGCTGAGCTACCTTTTACTAAAACTGCAGTCTAGAGCTGACTCAGTTAAATCTATGATTGGAATTAAGTAATCAACTTTTCACTTTAACTGCCTAAGGGGGAAAAGAGTAACCTTTATTTGGGGAAAATTATACCACAAGCAAGTGTTATCATTATTTTTTGCACAGTGTCTAACGTAGTACATGTTATATGTAATATAGAAATATAGGAAATATGAAATATAGAATAATGTGAATAATAAGAGCAAAAACAGCCAATGTAAGTAGACCTCCAAATAATCCAGGTATTGGACATAACAAAGACTTTAAAATAAATACTAAAGTTTATTAAAATATTTTTAAAGAAGATATGTTAAAAAATTTTACTTTTTTTTTTAAATTCACAAATTAAAAATTTAAATTAAAAAATGTAAAATTACTAGTAAAAAGACTCAGTAGTTTGACATAGGATTAGAATCAATTAAAGAAAATAATATTGACATTTATAAGTAAAAATATAAAATCTGACATTAAGAACACTTTGGGAGTCTTATCAGCGAAATGGGTGAAATGGAAGACAGTATTAGTGAACTTGAAGATGGGCCAATAAAAGCTGTTAAAACTGAAGAGAGAAAAAAAAATGGAAAGAACAAATCACAACACAGGAAACAAAAGAAAATCTCTCACATATATATGCTTGGTGTATCAGAAGCAGGGAATTGAGAAAACTGGACAGAAGCAACATTTGTAGATATAACATTTGGGGCTTTTCCAAAATCGAAGGGAGATATCCACCTACAGGCACAAGAAACTTGATGAACTCCAATGAAGATATGTATAAAGAAAACTATCTAGGTACATGATATTAAACAGCTTAAAACCGCTGTAAAAAAAAAATCTTAAAAATCAGTAGAAAACACACGTTATCTTTAAAGGAGCAGTGAGCAATAAGGGTGATGGCTAAATTTTCAGGAGGAACTATGGAATCCTGAAGACAATCAAATGATATCTTTAAAGTGCTGAAAGGACAACAATTATCAATAGAGAATTTTACGCACAGCAAAAATCTTTAAAAAATGAAGATGCTAGATGCAGTGTATTATCTCAGATTGGATCCTGGGACAGAAAAAGAACATCAGTAGAAAATATGGTAAAATATGAGTAAACTCTATAGTTTAGACAATAGCAGTGTTCGTGTTTTAGTTTTGAAGTAAACCATGGGTATATAAAACGTTAACATTAGGGGACTCTGGGTGAAGCTATGTAGAAACTTTCAGTACTGTCTTTGTAAGTTTGAGATAAATCTAAAATTATTCAAGAAAAGATTTGTTTGAAAAATAAAGGTGACATAAAGAATTTATCATATTTGTCACATAGAAGCAGATTATAGCGTATGCTAAAGGAAATTCTTGATCACAAGAAAAATAATGCCAGATGAAGCTTAGAATTACAGGAAGAAATAAAAGGCAATGGAAAGTATAAATATATGAGTAAATATGAAAGTATATTGGTGTTTTAAAAAACAATGGAAATATGTTTGGGGTTTATATACTGGTAGGTGTGAAATGTGTGACTAAAATGGCATAAATGTCAAGAGATCTGTAAATGGAATTAAATTTTTGTAAGATTTTTGTGCTATAAAAAGTAATAAAGGTACTTAATTTTAGGAGGATTGTATGATGGCAGAAATGCATATGATAATTTACAGGGTAATCACTAAAATTAATACAAAAATGTATAACAAACAAGTTAAATAAAAGGGAATAAATTTTAAAAATTGATTAATTCTAAAGAAGGCAGAGGTGGATGAAAGTAGGAACAAGCCAGGTGCAGTGGCTCATGCCTGTAATCCCAGAACTTTGGGAGGCCAAGGTTGGAGGATCATCTGAGGCTAGGAGTTCAAGACCAGCCTGATCAACATGGTGGAACTCTGTCTCTACTAAAAGTACAAAAATTAGCTGGGCGTGGTGGTAGGCTCCTGTAATCCCAGCTGCTCTGAAGGCTGAGGCAAGAGAATTACCTGAACCCAGGAGATAGAGGTTGCAGTCAGCCAAGATTGTGCCACTGCACTTTAGCCTGGGCGACAGAGCAAGACTCTGTCTGAAAAAAAGAAAATAAAAATCAGATGATGCAAAGAGAAACAATTATTGAGGAGTTGTTAAGTGCAACTATATTAGGTATTACATAAAAATGGATAAAACACGATTTAAAAAACAAATTGGATTTTTAGAAAATCAAATATATACTCTTGAAAGAGACATGTTTTATAGATAGAGACTGCAAATAAAAAGATGAAAGAAGACAGACCATACAAATACTAACACAAAGAAATTCATGGAGGGCAGGGTGGCCCAGGCCTGTAATCCCAAGCACTTTGGGAGGCTGAGGTGGGTGGATCACTGGAGTCCAGGAGTTCGAGATCAGCCCTGACAGGTGTTGTGAAACACATCTGTGGGACACATCTGTTGTGACACACATCTGTTGGCCCAGCTTTTCAAGGGGTTGAGGTGGGAAGATCATCTGAGCCTCAAGAGGTCGAGGGTACGGTGAGCCGTGGCTCATAAATTTGTATGCTTGCTTCTGTCTAGAATTCAGAAGAGCTTAAGATTGGCATTAATAGTTTGAGCCCTTGCTCAAAATATCTGAAAATCCAGTATCTGTTTGGTTTTAATCTTATTTTTCTGCAAGTATGCCGTGGGAAATTATTCTTCTCATTTTGAAGGGACATGTTGAGGCCATATGATTCCTGAAAGCCATTGTTCAGGAAGTTTTCTTGGTCTTCAGTCTACCAGCTTCCTAGGTGCTGCATCACACTTTGAGATTTGCAAGTCAGTAGCTTTGGTCTAGACTCGTACAGAGCTTAGTGTTTCAGGTCTCCATCCTCTCCTCCAAGATGCTGATTCCCACTCTTGAAATCTCTTTTCTTTTTACTGTTTTGTCTCTAAAGGACTGTCCCTCTAGTAGCAGTAGAATTAAACATTTTCTATACATTTAGTTTTATAAGAATCTACTGAGCTGTCTTCAATTCTCTACAGAAAAAAGGTTCTGTATGTCCCACTGTGTTATGTACATTGGGCACTCTATCAAAACTCTCACTTTTCATAGCTCAGGGTGGCTTTCTAGGGTTTAAAGGCTATACTCTACTATTATTTTCTAGAAGTCTTCCTGGTTTAGTATCCTGTTGGCTTGACAGTCACCACCCAATAGTTTTCTATTGTTCTATTGTTCATTGAAGGAAACACATGTGTATTGAAATCTAGGAATAAGCCTAAGCAGCCCATCTTTTTCTAGGTGAAATGTGCAACCTGAAATACAAGATAAAAAGGAAATCTACCTTACTGATTGTGATCAAAATAACTTGGGCATTTAAAACAGCTAAGGGCCAGTTGTGGTGGCTCATGCCTGTACTCCCAGGACTTTGGGAGCCAAACAGTTGGATCGCCTGTGATGAGGAGTTCGAGACCAGCCTGGCCAACATGGTGAAACCCCATCTCCACTAAAAAATACAAAAAATTAGCTAGGCGTGGTGCTACGTGCCAGTAGTCCCAGCTATTCAGGAGGCTGGGGCAGGAGAATCGCTTGGGGGCAGGAGGATCGCTTGAGCCCAGGTGGCAGAGGTTGCAGTGAGCCTAGATCGCGCCACTGCACTCCAACCTGGGCAACAGAGTGAGACTCCATCTCAAAAAAAGTAAAACAAAAACAGCTTACAATACATTTGCAAGCTTCTTTGCTTTTTCGCATTGCTTCAATAATATCTTAATTTTTTTTTAGTTTCTTGTCCATGATTCCTAGTGTAGGATCATTCTCCTGGTAGTCTATAGTTTCCACATTTCCTTGAGGAGAATTAAAATTGTTAGAATGCAAAAAGGAAGAATCAGTAGCTGTTCAGTTTTTGACTTTCAAAATAGACTCTTGAAACTCACATCAAAATCTATATTTACAAAGCCAAAGATTTTGCTTTTTAAGAACAAATTTGATTAAAAAAAACTCAGAAAGAAGCAAGCACATACTTTAGGGCTATAATCATAAAACAGAAAGAGAACAGAAATCCAACTCTTCTCTTTCTGTCCCCTCCCTCTAGGACATTAGATGAGCCACAATTGGTGTATTAGTTAGGAATTACATTTGCGTGTAACAGTAACCAGCCATAAGTGCCTTAACCAAGCTCAGGTTAATTTAAGAAGAAGCCTAGAAAAATGCATTCCAGGCTGGCATAGCAGTTCCATGGTGGCAATTTTCTGGACTTGGTCTTTCTGCTCAGTTACCCAGTTATCTCTCTTTGGTTCTCATTGGCATGGTGATTGCATGAGCACAAGATGGCCGCTTCAGCCCCACGTCTGTGTTCTGGGTAGACAGAAAAAGAGGAGGCAAGCAAGAAGGAGGGCGTGGGAAAGTAAAACACATCTAAAAGTACACCAAGTTTTTATAAGTCAACATTGGCTTTGCCACACCTAATTACAGAGGAGTCTGGGAAATGTTTTGTTTTATTTTATTTTAGTGTGGCTTTCCCAAGGAAAGAAAGAGCAACATCAGCTTGGGGGTGGAGGGACAGAGGGTTAGATGGATTGCTACTTGGCCTTTTGGCTAAGATCAAATGTGAGGGTTAGATGGAAAATAAATTAAGAGGAGATTGGAGAGACCTGAGACATGTGGTACCCTCTCCCTGAGGGTATTACATGGAGAGAAGTTGACTGAATGTCATTGTGCTAGTGCCACGAGCTCCATGTAGTCTTTGTAAGGAATCCTCACGGATTGCTCTTTTAAGGCCAAGGGAGGGCCTTCTGTTGACACCTGCCTGAAGCTTTTATGGATTGTATTTGAATTGTCCCCTCTTTTCTTCTTCTTCTACTTTTACTTTAGGTTCTAGGGGTATATGTGCAGGTTTTTTACATGGGTAAATTGCATGTCACTGAGGCTTGGTGTATGAATGATCCCAACACCCAGATAGTGAGCATAGTATGCAATAGGTGGCCTTCTATCCCACGCCGCCCACGCAGTCTCCAGTGTCTATTGTTCTCATCTTTGTGTAAATGTGTATTCAGTGTTCATCTGCCATTCGTAAGTGAGAACAAGCAGTATTTGGTTTTCTGTTCCTGTGTTAGTTCGCTTAGAATAAGGGCCTATAGCTCCATCCCTGTAGCTGCAAAGGACATGATTTCATTCTTTTTTTTAATGGCTTTGTAGTATTCTGTGGTATGTAGGTACCACATTTTCTTCATCCAATCCAGTATGATTGGGCATCTCGTTGATCCCATGCATTTGCTATTATGAATAGCGCTGCTATGAACATGCATGCATGTGTCTTTTTGGTAGAATGCTTTATTTTCCTTTTGGTATATACCCAGTAGTAGGATTGCGGGGTCGAATGGTAGTTCTATTTTAAGTTATTTGAGAAATCTCCACAATGCTTTCCACAGTGACTCAACTAATTCACTTTCCCCTCAACAGTGTGTAAGTGTTCCTTTTTCTCCACAGCTTCACCGGCATCTGTTGTTTTTTGACTTGTTAATAATAGCCATTCTGACTGGTGTTAGATGGTATCTCATTGTGGTTTTGATTTTGAATTGCGTCCTTTGGAATTGGCCTTTTCAATGGTCAAAAACTCACAGTCAGTGGGTTTCATGGCACTGAAAGACGGAGGAAACCGTACAAAGGAGAACTCTCACCCTTGAGCAAGTGTGGTAGGGGTAAAATCTCCTCAAATTCACCTCTCTGCTAATAACCTATGCACAAATGTTAATATCTCTTCTGTGATTAAACATGTTTTCTTAAATTCTTTTTATCTTCAATTTCAGTTTTTAGAAAATTTCAGAGATGAAACAATTTGGGGAAGAAATGGGGAAGAAAAACACAACGAAATTTTCAAATAAAGCTGTGCTTGAGCTAAATATGGCAGTAAATTCAAGAGACTTCCACCAACTTATCTCACTATAAAAGCACTTAGAAGTATTTTTGGACAACTGTCAGGAATGACCTTCATTATTGCTTTTAACCTGTGTGTCTGTGTGTGTGTTTCCCATTACCCTTGTTTGATTTGTATTGTTACCAAAGTTGTTGCCCTTATATTGTAGGGGCCTGCAGTAATTGATGTTTATGGTCTCACCATTTCTTTGACTGTTGGGCAAACAAGATGTTGCCTGTCCCAGACTTTCCTAGGGAGAGCACATTGTAAATGAGTAATGCCCCCTACAAAGAGAAGGGAAGAAAAGAAGTACAGATTTGTATAAATAAAAAATACATTTTATTTTACATGCATAGTTTCAGAAGAGAGAGACTAGATATTCTTTCTCCCCCTAAAATGCGTTAGATGGATACTTCAAGAGGTGTGAGCCTTTGTTATGCTATTCGCTTGATTCACGATTCATAAAGCACCTTTGTAACGAAAGCTGGCCACTGTCTAAGCCAACATACTGACTTTAAAGATAGGCTTCGGCCATAATTCTCTGTGCTCTGGCTAGAGCAGCAGGGAATGCCAACAGAATTTAAACTCACAGTCTTTCAAAGTAAAATTTGATAAAGAGAAGCTTACCTAAAATATTGTTGGTAAAAATGAAAGGAAGGCAGTAACTAGGGAAAAAAAAAAAAGGGAAACAGAATTGTTCCCTTTGGAGCCATATTTTCAAAGAAAAACTGTTAGTCTTTTCATTCATGCCATTAAAGTATTTTCCTCCACCTTCAGAAAAAAATAGCATTATCACTGCAGTAGAAAGGGGTAGTTGGATGTTTTATTTTTAGGTAGAACCAAATAGAGTGATTCTGTTTAGTTGTTTCAAGTTTCAAATTCTGAGAAACTCATTCGAACTAGGGACTCGTGTGGACTTTTGGTGGATGGGGAATCTGCCTGTTTATATTTTTTTGACACAATCTGCGAATGCTGGATTCCAACCATCACAGAAAATTCTGATCTCCGTTTATTTTGATGAGTAGAGCCGTTTATACAATGGCAATAAATTCGGTAAATAGTTTTTCTTATATAATGTGCTTTTACTGTTTTTGGTGACATAATCAGAGAGGTAAATAATAGCAGTTAGAGCAGAATGAAACGGTGTAGCCAAGGGCGGAAGTTACTATCACTCTCAGTATTCTATCCCACTAGAGTTAAAAAACTTTAAAACAAGTGTTTATTTTTTCTTGTTACCACTGATTTAAATTTTTTCTAGTAATAAAAGCAGTCATCTTAAGATGTGTAAGTTTTATGTTTTACATATACTGAAGAGCTTTAAATATGTACTAAGAGATGAATGAGGGAGAGAACATTTTGTGTTCAGGATAAGCAAAATTCTTAGTGTTCCATATCCGGAGTCTTGGTTAGTAGTTGACATTACTGATGAAGGACAGGAAATTGGAAATAATAGATCTACTGTACTTTGCTACAACCTGTTAGGAAATGTTGCCTCAGCCAATCTGTCTGTCTTCTGTTTTTCTTTCCCTGACTTGGGGATTAGGTATATGTAAATCATATAGTCTGAGGCCCTTCTTAATAATGTGGCAATGGCTCTTTTCTTTACTCATGTTTTTCTTCAAAAATAATAACTACTTTTCGTTTTTTTTTTTTTTTTTTTTGAGACAAGGTCACTTTGTCACCCAGGCTGGAATACAGTGGCATGATCTTGGCTCACTGCGACCTCCGCCTCCTGGGTTCAAGTGATTCTCCCACCTCAGCCTCTGAGTAGCTGGCATTACAGGCTTGCACCACCATGCCTGGCTAATTTTTTGTATTTTTAGTAGCGATGAGGTTTCACTGTGTTGGCCAGGCTGTTCTTGAACTCCTGACCTCAAGTGATCTGCCCGCCTCAGCCTCCCAAAGTGCTGGGATTACAGGCATGAGCCATGGCACCTGGCTCACTTTTCAATAATAACACTTTTGTCCTTTAGTCTCACAACAATAGCTTATGGTGATTATTGCGTGTGGTACAGTCATCCCCCCTTATCTCTGGGGGATGTGTTCTAAGTCCCCCAGCAGGGTGGATACCTGAAACTGCCAATAATACCAAACCCTTTTCTTGTCTTCACAATTTCACGTATAGAAGGCTGGTTCTTACCATAAATCTTAGCCGCCTCAGCATACAATTTTTGTCTTTCCTTATTAAGTCGAGAACATTTACCTTTTAGCTTAAAGGAAGCACTTTATGGCTTCTCTTTGACAGATCCAAACGGCCAGCATCACTACTCCTGTGCTTTGGGACCATTACGAAGTAAAATGAGGGTGACTTGAACACAAGCACTGCAACATGAGACAGTGGATCTGATCACCAACAGGGCTAGTAAGTAACTAACAGCTGGTCAGTGTACACAGTGAGGAGACGCTGCACACAGTGATGATTCACATCCCTAGTGTGGTGGAGTGGGAGCCATCACAATACTCAGAATGGCGGAGAAAATACAACTTAGAAGTTATTTCTGAAATTTTCCATTTATTATTTTCGGACCATGAATATTGTCCACAAAAGTTAACCACAAGTAACTAAAACTGCAGAAAGGGAAACGCTGGATAAGGAGAGCCCACTGTATTATTCCCATTTTGCAGATGTTTAGGAACTCTTAAGATTTGAAGCCTAGAATGTCCAACACTAAAGTGCCCTAAAATCTGTAAGCTCTTTTTGCTGTTGTTAATATTGCATAGCTCTCTGTGCCAGCCAGATTGAATGACCTCCAGAAATTAAGTGAGCCAATGGCCAAGATGCCAGGCCAGTTGGCTTGGTTTACAGACTTGGTTGAGCCCAGCTGCTCACTCTCCGCCTTAGGAGTGGAGGACAATAACTAAAAGAGAAACATCTGATTCCTGTCTGGAGCTCTCTCCCTCTTTCCTGTAGCATTGGCTGTTGAAGAATAGGGATTCTGTGTTCTGGTGTAGTTTTATGTCTGGCACAGTGTTTGGGTAACTATTGAATGCAAGGTTTGTAGAAAAAGAGGAGGAACAACTCACGTATCTCTGCAGTGCTCAGAGCATTCTGCCAAGAGTAAATAATGCCTAATTGCATGAAGACTGCCACAAGGCATAACTAAGTTACATTCACACATGATGCCAAAGAGTGAAGATAGTAGCCACATATAATATTCAATTAAATGCACCATTCAGTGTTTTTACCTTCCCTGTCCTAAAGTTCATGTGTTGCTAAAAATGACTTTCTGATATTGGGAGCTCATTTCAGAAAGAAATGCTCTATATATTGAGAATATTTTCTGTTCGGTTAATGAGGTGCTAATACATGTAAAATAAATTAAGAAAACTGTTAAGCGGGCGCTCTAAATGAAGAGACCCCCTAAACAGGCTTTGTGTGAGCAACATGGCTGTTTGTTCGTCTGGGTGTGGGTGGGCAGAGTCCAAAAAGAGAGTCAGTGGAGGCCAGTGGGATAGGAGTTGGTTTTATAGGTTTGAGGTAGGCAGTGGAAAGTTACAGCAGTTGCAGTTCAAGGTGGTTTTTGCAAGCTGGGAGGGGGTCGTAGTGTCTGGAGTCACGAGGTTGACCTATAAATTGAGCAAGGTTGGTTACTAAGTCCAGTTGTCTTATCAGTTGAGATGGGAATAAGGAACAATTAATCAAAGTTAATTAGGCGCTGCAGGGGTTGGTCATTCTTCTCCTTTTTGTGGTTTTCCAGTTACTTCAGACTTTCTAGTTCCAGGAACTCATCTGGAGGTGTATGTGCAGGTCACAGAGGTCACCATGCGGTCCATGGTATAGTCAGTCAGCCTGAAAGATCTTACAAAAACCTCATTAAGGAATCCAAAAGAGTACTGTTTTACAAATAGTAATACCATCTAATAGTATCATCTCAGTGTTGAAAGAACATCCTTGGATGTTTCTGGTGTCCTCCCCTATGTGTGAATTCCCTCTACAACATTCTGAATGCACTATCTCCAGCCTTTACTCAGATCCAAACATGGACAAAAACACTTTTTCTCTAGTTTTCACCATGCAGGTAATCCTTTCTTTTTTTTTCTTTTCTTTCTCGACCTCTCTCTCTCTCTCTCTCTCTCTCTCTCTCTCTCTCTCTCTCTCGTAAAACTGCTCTAAATTTGCTGGGTTGGAATCTAAAGTTAAGTTGAAAGGCTGGTATGTAGTGTAAGACATAGTATTCAATTTAAACATAGTCTATGAGTGGTTTTTTAAATTGTATCTTTTAAAAGATGCAAAGGGGTAAAAAAGAGTAAGTACACTTCATTTTCTCCTTATTTGTTCTATTTTTGAGCACCGCGATCACACTATTTCACTCACCTAAGTGAAATCAAGATCTTCGTTTTGGACTAAACTGGAATTCAGACGTGTATGAGCATGTTTGTTATTTAGTTGTGTGGGTTCATGAGGCGTTTATTTTGATTTTTTAAAAATCGAGGGGAGCTGGATTTTTTTGTGCACCTGAGACACGAATTGAGATGAGAAGGGCAGCGTGTGTCTTCCCACCAGCGTCTCTGCTTGAGACTATAGACTTGCAGCCAGAAAGCAGAGGAACACTGCACAAAGAACTCCAAGAGATGAGAAAAGTGAGAGTCCTCTGCCTTTACTGTGAGTTATAAGCTATAGCTCAGTCAGGGAGAGAGGCATTCTCCCAGAAGTCTCTGTTGAGTCTCTGAGGGTTTGTGGTCCTGGGAAGACTTTGGCAGTGAGGCGTTTGATGTGAAAAATTTGCACCAGAGGAAGGAAAATAGGCAAGGAAGACTTCATTTAAGACTCTTGCAATAGGGAAGACAGAACGCAACTCTGCTGAAACAAGAGGTGAGAAGACTTTTCAATGTTGGGCTAGACTTGTAGAAAAGTTCTAAAGGGCATTAGGGGAGAGGCTGGTTATGTGATTAGGCCATCTGTTTTGGCTAATTGGCGCTAAAGGAAGTTAGGTTCCTATCCTCCCACAGAGACTGGGAGAAAAGAGCACTATCTTTCTTGATGATTGCATTTCAAAGGGATGGCTCTCAGGTCTTTGAGAAAGACACGCCTGGACTGTGAAGCAAGAGACTGGAAGATTTACATCTCAAAAGGAAAGAGTAAAAAATTGCAATTGTAAGCTTGTAAAGCTTCTGAAAAAGGGGAGGCCAGGGGCTTATACATTCAGGAAGAAGTCTGTCACAAATTTTGTCAAGCTTAAGGGCACCTTAAGACTGTCTTGTTCAGACATCGGTGTTCTCCCATGGCTGTAGCAGTGGCACTGAGGGGCACTGTCTTCAAATGTTTTCAAAGCGATGGGTGTCATTGAAAAGCTAAAATATTGTGAGAAAATAGCTCATGAGAACTCAATGAGATACTTCTGGATCTCCTGGAAGCTCTTGGAGACGTTTGCAAAACTCTGAAAGTGTGTGCAATATAGGTAGGGGCAAGACCAGTGAAATTTGGGTCATCACCATTAATGTGATCCCACAGACAGCCGGTGACTGGCACGACCGGGAAAGTACAGAGAACAGAGGTGAAATGTTTTAACCTGACTTTGAACATGTTATACCCTTCAGTCCAGGGGTGCATGTACTATGACATTTTTCTGCTTTGTCCTTCATAAACCGAGTGCTGCGGTAGAGTGAAAATAACACTAGACGGGCAGCTAAAAGACCTGAGTTTGTTTTTCATTCTACCAGTTACTAGCTAAACTGACTTGGATGAGCTACTCATCCCTCGTGGACTTCCTTATGAGGAATTGGGATAATATATCTACAATATATATGCCATCCTTTGCAAAGTGCTATGAATGACAGATCAGAGGCTTTTCTTTTGATTTTTAATGTCTTATCCATTACTTAACTGGTAGCCTTAATGTGACCTCAGTTGTACTCTTTTTAGGGTGGTGGTAAATTTTCATATTCAGATTATTCTTTCTATGTACTTTTTGGGAAACTTTATTCCAGTTCTCATTCATTTAAATGGCAAATAATGTTTTACATTAAACTTTTATCTGTATTTCATCTGTCATGTTTTTCTGTCTTGCAGCTCTCCAAGTCTTAGACTTGGATTTCCTTTCTATAGCTCTGTCTCTTGGGAGAACTTTTGTGGTAAAATGGAGGCCAGTAGGAATCTTGCTCCCACGCTGTCTGAATTCACATGTAACAGCTGCATTTGCTCACCACCACCAAAATGCTTCAGTGTTTGGTCAGTGTTTTTTGAGTTCTAAATTTATACATCTGTTCAAATCTGTGTAAATTGTGCTCTCTAACCATAAGTTGCTTGATATTAATATCTAGACATAATAAACCAATTAAGTTTGTAGAATATCTAAAGAAGATGCCAGAAAAATTTTGTACTCTTTGATAGAAATTGTGGGTGTTGATTAAAAAAGAAAGAGAAAGAAATCAGCATTTAATGGGATAGTCAAACATTTGTTTACCAGAAAAAAAATAAATTTCTAACTTAGACAGAATTGCTTATTTTTCCATTAAATCTTCAGAACAAAAAAAAATAACAATATTGAGAGGGCAATCTAAAGATGCAGTGGTGATTACTTTGGTATTTGGCCCTTGTTCTGTAGTAATTTAGTCTGAACAAGACCCAAGTGTGTGCTATTCTTTGGCTTTATAGCCCTCTAACCATAGGTGCTGATGGAATTCACGATTTTGGATTAAATAGGGCCAACCCTTGTCAGTAATTTGTTAGAAAATTCCCACAGAGATACCTGTGGTGCTGCCGAACAATGATGTTGGTAGCATGTTATTTTGCTTTAGGAAAAGTTACTGCATTCTAACATGGGGTTCAATGGCTGGTACTGGAAGCCTCTTCTCTATTTGCTATAAATTAACTCTTGAGTACAACTGCCTGATATTGAAATTAGCATCTGGGTCCTGACCAAATTCTAACTTGTGAAATTGCAGATTACTTTACCACTGGGTAAGAAATGTACTCCATCATATCTCAGCTTTGTTATATAATTTTGCCTGTGGATGTTAAATCACTTGTATTTTGCTCCTGTATGCAACCAGCGGGCTTTTAGAAATTTTAGCATGAAAGGTTCTCAAGAAAACATAAAAATCTTTTAACATAAGGTTATCTCCAGGAGGCTACTTTTTTCGTTTACTTATGTGATTGTATTTGAACAAATGCATTTTCTTTAGTTCTACTTAGTGTTCTTTTTTCGATGGATGGACTTTCACAATAGGTTTTCAGGTTTTGTGCTTTCAATTTCATTTTTGGGGATGTGGAAGTTTCAGAGTGAGATATAAAGTGATTTGTGAGATTAAAAATATGATCATTGACAGTAATTTGGTGATCTGAATTTTTTCTGGAAATAACAAGAGAAAGCTAATATTCTTAAGTGACAGAAAATAAAATTTTTGAAGACAGCTACTGGATAGTTGAACATTTTATTTATTAATGATATTGTTTAGATTTTGAAGAGAGTATTAACTGTGGTGCAATTTGGTTCTTTGTGAGGGGGCAGCAAAAAACTTCTTGGTTTACACCAGGGTCAGCAAACTACACCTTGCAGCCCAAATCAGGTCTACTATTTGTTTTATAAAGAAAGTTTTACGGGGACATAGTCATGCCCATTTGTTTATGTGTTTTCTATGCCTGCTTTTGTAAGAGACTATATGGACTGTAAAGCCTACAACATTTCCTAACTGGCCCTTTCCAGAAAAAGTTTGCTTACATCTGCTTTACATCATTAACTTTACCCTGTGGAGTCAGAGCTGGCTGTGTACATCCTCTAAACCAAGGGAGAATCAAACTACATACTTGATAAAACAGTTAATCCTAAGATTTTCCCATCTCGTGGATTCTAGCTAGACATCTGTGACAACCACAAGCTTCACTTTCTTTTTTCTTCCTTTCTCAAGGTGCATTTATCTGTGACTGTGGCACCTACAGCTTGCGTTTGGTAGACTATAATATTGGATTGTTGGTATGTATTTTTACCCAAAGCTTTGGAGTTAGTTTGTTGTTGTCGTTGTTTTTGCGGCTTCACATTTTAGACTGCCTGTTTATAACGGCCCTTGTGCAACACTTGCTCTTATACTATAAAGCATGACAGTATACTTCAATCTTTTAACATTGGCCAAAACTGGTCACACAACCATTGCTAAACAATTATTGTAGATTAATAAGAATCTGTATCTAGATTTAAAAACATATTTTTTTGAGATGGAATCTCTGTATGTTCCCCGGGCTGGTGTTGAACTCCTGGGCTCCTGCAATCCTTTTGCCTAAGCCTTTCTAGTAGTTGGGATTAGAGGTCTGCTCCACAATGTGTAGTTTACACCTGGATTTTGGAATGGAGTTTTTACTCTTGCATTGCTTGGGAGAAGGATGGACACCTGGATTGGTTACTCTCCTTTTGCTACTCTAGAGCTACCCGTTGTCTGCCTATTTTATCATGGGTTTCCCCCAAAAGAAGAGCCTGAGAAAAGGGATGGATGCAGGTAAATAGCTTATTTGAGGAAGTAATCTCAGGGAACAGGAGTCAGAGGATTGAACGTGGATGTTGGTAGTGTGTTATTTTGCTTTAGGAAAAGCTATGGCATTCTAACTTGGGGTTCAGTGGCTGGCATTAGAAGCCTCTTCTCTTTTGATACAAATTAAACCTTGAGTACTAGGACTAGTGAAATGGAGAAGACATAAAGATAATCCAGGAGTGGAGTTATTAAGACTAAATGTTAGTTACTACTATGGGCAATTGGGGTTCAGTTAAATTGAAAACCTTCTGAAGAACGGTGTAGATCCTCCCTCAGACTTGTTTGCTCAAGACATGGAAACGGGTATATTTATCTACTTGCTTCTAACTCCAGTTGGTCAAGGCTTGCCCCTGGGGCTGCTATCTTCCTTGCATGTACAGTCGGAGTATGCTGCAGAATAAGTAAGTAGTCTAGTCTTGTGTAGGTATCTCATGCAGTCGAAACAAAGAGTTCTGAAGCACAAGACTCATTTCTGTAGCTAAGGTTGAGGTTCTGTTGCTTCAGCTGGTTGCTAAAGGAATAGTCACAACAAAATGGTGAGCCAAGAGGATGTGAGACAGGTCATGGAAAATATGTGTCTCCTTGTCCTTCTCGACTTGCTGCGTACCTCAGGGGCCTGACCTCTGTGGCATAGATCATCTGAGCTCCCTTTCCATCTGGCTTCTCAATGAGTCTTGGTACCAGAAGAAATGGTAGGAAATCTGGAGACAGGAGAATAGAATGATTTCGAGTATTTTTTCCCCTATCTTCTGTCCTTCCTGCATTGCCACAGTTTGTTCCTCTTGGCTGCAACTCCTATTGGGTGATCCTGCTTCCACGACTCCACCATTCTCTCTCTACCAAAGGGCACAATTCCTTCTAGGAGGCCTTTTCCTGTAGTTACAGCTCTGCCTTAGATTGAATAACTGCTTATTTCTCTTTTCTTTCAGACCTGGAGTAGGTTGTAGTTTTCTGTGGTTGCTGATTTTTGGACCCTGCTCAAACCTTTTGCTGAGCTTTTATCTATTAAATCTTTTGATTGTGGCTTAACTTACTGCCCAAATGAAATTGGTATTTTGTTAGCAGTGAATATGAGAAAACGTTTTGGGGTTGACATATAAAGTGTCTGCTATTCCTGTTGTGGGGCCAGGACCAAGTGAAAGCTTACCAGCAGTAGAATGGCTTCAACACACTTAGAAAAATGGCATAGAAATGAAGTTCCTCTTTTGAGTAACATTCAGCTCTAGTGGCCTAATACCCCCATATTTTGGGTTGCTGAACTGATAATGCTATATTTTAAATTTCCATTGCATTTTTTTCTTTAAAAACTTTTCAGTTATAGGATTTAAGCAGTATAAAAGGCATAAACATGAAAGTGAAAATCTTCCTTGATTAAACTACTAAAAGATAAATATTGTTAACATTTTGTTCTTCAGACTTTAGAGATTGCTACACAGTCAATTAGCACCTAAGTTTTGTTTGGAAGGAAGACACTAAGTGTAAAACGGTGAATGGGATGAGAGGAAAGAAGGATAATTAAGTGTAAGGTCGGCACAAAGTCTGTATATATCTCCTATTATTTAAAGATGATATTCAGACAAGATTAAAAAGAAATGTAAAGAGAAGAAAAATAGAAAATGAAAAAACAAAAGTCTGCAACCCAACCACCCCTAAACATAACTAAAGAATCAAAGGAATACCATGCTTTTCAACAATTCCCTGTGGTTAAGTACTTGTTAACAACTTAAGTGTCTATTATGAGGTAGTAGAAAAATGTATTATCATTAATTCATTTAGCAGAATTCTATGTTGTTAGTAGAATGTATAGAATATTATATGCTAATATAAAATATATAAAATTATCTTCAAGATATTTTAAGAAGAAACAAGTCCTCTATGGTACCATTTATATTAAAACCAGCACAGATAAATATACATTTACATGCTCGAGTATAAATAAAATGTTTCTGGAAGGAAATGAGTAACTATTAACAATGTTTGATTACAGAAAACAGTTGCATATTTGGCCGTAAGAAGGAGATTTGCTTTTCATTACATTTGTTTTTGTCATATTTAATTTTTTTTGTCCACATATTACTTATTCAGCTAGAAGAGGTTTACTAGAGGGAAGGTCATTACATCTTAATTGTGCACTCAACTTTAAAACAACATCAGAATCCCTGAAATAAGGGAAGAAAGATGACATTTAAAAAGTCAAAAGTGGTTTTCTACATAGTTGCAGGTACAAAGTGAATTGGCAAGAAAAAGTTACATTGTAAAGGAATTAAAAATGTAATGAGGAAATTAAAGTCTGCATTGGAAGCAGTTACTGATAAGAATCATCTCTTTAGAGATGTAACCAATAACTTGGAAGACATTTTTCAACAATTCTTTTAGCATTCATAGCATAACAAATAGAAGAAATTAATGAAAAGAAGAAGATAGAAATAAAAGACAAAGAACAGTTTAGCCTGCAGAAAATTGATCAAGAGGAGAGAACAAATTGAACAGAGCAAGCATCAGGAACTAACAGTAGGAAACTTTCCTGAAATGAATAATAACCTAAGGCAGCACATGAGACAAACTGGTCAACAGGAAAACAACACCTAAACACATTCTAGTGAAATGTTTGAATTTCAATAGTAAACAAAAAATCCTCTGAGCATCTGGAAAGACAAAGTAAAGAGATCAGGCTGATCTCAGTCTTTTCCTACGTAACGTTGAACATTAGATGCTAGTAAAGTAACATTTGTAGAATTTTGAAGTAAGTAAAAATAATTTGAGATTTAACCAGAAATTCTGTTTAGTCACATTATCATTCTTGTGTAAACGAATCAGAGAAGCTTTGTATTTACTATCTATTCATAGATTTATATGAGCTATAAAATATATATACTCCACATATTACTCTTTATGAAAAAATTACTCAAAGATACGCTTTAACTAATAACACTTTTTATTTTTGTTATTAAAGAAACTCAGAAATTCTGCTCTTGGGGAGATGGATTAGATGTATTGTTCTTTACTCTTCCCACTGAGTACAACTAAAACCCCAGACTTACATATAAAAGAAGCATAAGAATACTCTGAAAGGTGAAGAGAAGAAGATGGACTTGCTGGAGATTTTAAGACTCAAGGAATAATGCAGTAGTAAGTTCCTTAGATTTTCTTTTTGCCTAATATGCCCCAGACTCGGAGCTGAAGAAGTCGGCAGCCCAGAAAAACCAACAGGTACACATTTTCAAAAGTCTCAGTAAAAGACTCCTTCCTCTAGCCAAGGGACCAAGAAAGGTGCAGCCTAGAAAGACAAAACACAACAACACAAAAACCCTCTTAATGAAGAAGCAGTTCTGTAGGCAAACACCACAGAAAGTTTGTGATTCCCACCCTCATCTACAATAACAAAGATTGAATGTGAATCCAGACTTCTGTCCTCACCAGAATGTGACAAGGTGTATCATCTTCCCTCTTAGGGTCATGTTAGGGAAAGGTAAGGTCATACCTACCAGGCAGTTAGGAGGACCCAACCACTCTGTGGGGATCTTGAACTCCCAGTCTCACCTGGGAGTAATCAGGCACCTCTGTTTCTCCCGGATGGTGGCCTAGAGGAGTGTCAGGACTTCCTTGACTTCCCATTTGTGGAAAGACCACTCACTCTCCCCATATGTTAGTAGAGGCCACAGAAATGATTTCACACATAAATTTGACACCTTAGATGAATGAGTCAATTCTTCAAAAAACACAAATTACTACAACTCACCCAGTATGAAACAGGTAATTCAAATAGCCCTGTAACTATTAAAAAAATTGAACTTATTACTTAAAAATTCTCAAAATAGTAATATCCAAGCCCAGATGGTTTTCCTTGAGGGAATTCTAGCAAGCATGTAAAAAAGAATTAACATCAACTGTATACCAAGTCATCCAGAAATTAGAAGAGAAGAAAATGTTTCTGAATTCATTTTATGATGCTAGTATTACTTTGATACCAAAAAATTAGACAAAGTACAAAAAAGATAACTATAGACCAATATTCTTCATAAACTTAGATGTAAAAATCCTTAATAAAATACTATAAATATAATTCAGCTTAAAAGAATTAGACACCATGAAAGAATGGGACTTATTCAAAGAAGTTAAGGCTAGCTCAGTATTTAAAAATAAATTAATGCAATCTACCGTTTTAGCACGGTAGAGAAAAAAGTATTATGTTCATAGCAAGCAATGCAGAAGAAAGCATTTGACATTTACCCATTCATCACAAAGACTTTCAGAACAAATAGAAATAAAGGGGAATGTTCTCAATCTGTTAAAGATGATCTATAAAAACTCCACAGTTAATATTTTACTTAACAGTGAAAGATTAAGTGTTTTCCCCTAGGATTGGCAACAAATTAAGGCTGTTTGCTCTTATTATTCAACATAGTGCTAGAAGTTCTAGTCAGTACAATAAGATAAGAAAGGGAACTAAAAGCCATATTGGTTGGAAAAGAAGAAAAAACCTGTTCCTACTTTCAGATGGCATAATTATCCACATATAAATTCCAAAGAATCTATACAAAAATTCTTGGATTGAAAAAGCAATTTCAGCAAAGTTGCAAGATTCAAGATAGGCATACAAAAATCTATTTTATTTCTATACATCAGCAATAAACATGTAGAAAAGCCACAATTAAAATACCATTTAATTGTGCTCCAAAAAAGAGAAATACTGAGGTACAACTATATCAAAACATAAGAAAACTACAAATAGTGATGCAACTACAAATACTGATGAAAGAAATAAAAGACAATCTAAATAACTAGAGAGACATACCATGTTCATAGATTGGAAGAATCAACATAGTAAAGATGTCAATTCTCAAAAAATTGATATATAGGCTGACTGCGACTCCTATAATTCCCAAAAGATTTTTTGTGTATACATACAGAAGATTATTCTAATATTTAAGTAGAAAGTCAAAGAAAGAAATGAGAGTAGCTAAAACTATTTGAAAAAGAATAAATATACCTAATTTCTACAGTAACTGAGACTGTGTTATTAGCAGAAGGGTAGACACATAGATCAGTGGACAGGATAGAAAATCCAGAAGTAGACCCCCAGAATTATGCCTAATGGATTTCTTTCAGGGATGCAAAAGCAATTCAATAGATGAAAGCTAGCATTTTCAACAAATTATATTGAAGCAAATGGATATCCATAGACAAAAACTGACCTCATATAAAAATTAACTCAAATTGGACCATGGACTTAAATGTAAAACTATAAAATTTTAGAAAAAAAATACAGAAGAAAATCTTTGAGGTCTAGGCTTAAACTTAATGCCAAAAAACATGATCTAGAAAGGAAAATTGATAAATTGAGCTACATAAAATTCTAGAACAAACCTTTTTCTCTGTGGAAAACCCTTTTAAGTGGATGACAAGGTAAGATACTGACTAGAAGAAAATACTTATGAATTACATGTCTGATGAAGGATTAGTGCCTAGAATATGCAAAAAACTCTCAAACCTCAACAGTAAAACAAAAACAAGAAAATGGGCAAATGTCAAGAGATATTTTACTGAATGAGAAAAGCAGATGGCAAATAAACATGTGAAAAGATTTCCAAAATCATAAGCAGTAGGAAAACCAAATAAAAACATTAGTATACACCTATCAGAATGGATAAAATAAGAAACAATGGCCAACACCAAATTAACTATGAATTTGTATCTCATTACAGCCTTAATAATATGCCATTAATTTTCGTACTTAATATTTTCCTTGCTGTTGTTTTTCTTCATAACTGACTTGAATTTCTTTTTCTTCAGAGTTTATGAGATTCTGGTTTGTGTATTTGTTTAATATAAAAAGGTTAGAGATTTTGCTTCTTTAAAAAAATTAATGAGTTAGCTCAAGAAATGACTAAACGTATAATCAAATAACATGAAGTTAAGCAGAGAATTAAATTTATACGTGAGAACATAAACCTTGTCTGTCCTTTTCAGAACTGTGAGCCCAGGGCTGTGTCATGAGTCTAGAACAGGCAGTCAGTAAGCTTTTATTAAATTGATATGTGAATGATCAAATAAGGGGATGACTTAAAAACAGAACTTGTGGAATAAGAATAATATTAATACCAGTACCATGCTGTTTTGATTATAGTAGCCTTGCAATATAGTTTGAAGTCAGGTAGCATGATGCCTCCAGCTTTGTTTTTTGCTTAGGATTGTCTTGTCTATGCAGGCTCTTTTTTGGTTCCATATGAAGTTTAAGGTGGTTTTTTCCAATTCTGTGAAGAAAGTCATTGGTAGCTTGATGGCGATAGCATTGAATCTATAAGTTACTTTGGGCAATATGGCCATTTTCATGATACTGATTCTTCCTAACCATGAGCATGAAATGTTTTTCCATCTGTTTATGTCCTTTTTTATTTCCTTGAGCAGTGGTTTGTAGTTCTCCTTGAAGAGGTCCTTCACATCCCTTTCTAGTGGTATTCTTAGGTATTTTATTTTCTTTGTAGCGGTTGTGAATGGGAGTTCGCTCATGATTTGGCTCTCTGTTTGTCTATTATTGGTGTATAGGAATGCTTGTGATTTTTTGCACATTGATTTTGTATCCTGAAACTTTACTGAGTTGCTTATCAGGTTAAGTAGATTTTAGGTGGAGACGATGGGGTTTTCTAAATATATAATTATGTCATCTTCAAATAGAAAAAATTTGATGTCCTCTCATCCTATTTGAATACTCTTTATTTCTTTCTCTTGCCTGATGGCCCTAGCCACAACTTCCAGTACTGTGTTGAATAGAAGTGGTGAGAGAGGGCATCCTTGTCTCGTGCCAGTTTTCAAAGGGAATGCTTCCAGTTTTTGCCCATTGAGTATGATATTGGCTGTGGGTTTGCCATAAATAGCTCTTATTATTTTGAGATACCATCCATGAATGCCTAGTTTATTTAGAGTTTTTAGCTTAAAGGGCTGTTGAATTTTGTTGAAGGCCTTCTCTGCACCTGTTGAGATCATCCTGGTTTTTGTCTTTGGTTCTGTTTAGGTGGTGGATTATGTTTATAGATTTGTGGAAGTTGAACCAGCCTTGCATCCCTGGGATGAAGCCTACTTGATCGTGATGGATAAGCTTGTTGATGTGCTGTTGGATTCAGTTTGCCAGTATTTTATTGAAGATTTTTGCATCAATGTTCATCATGGATATTGGCCTGAAATTTTCTTTTTTAGTTGCGTCTCTGCCAGGTTTTGGTATCAGGATGATGTTGGTCTCATAAAATGAGTTAGGGAGGATTCCCTCTTTTTCTATTGTTTGGAATAGTTTCAGAATGAAGGGCACCAGCTCCTCTTTGTGCCTCTGGTACTGGTACCAAAACAGAGATAAAGACCAATGGAACAGGACAAAGGCCTCAGAAGGAGCGCCACACAACTTATACCGTCTGATGTTTGACAAACCTGACAAAAACAAGCAATGTGGAAAGGATTCCCTATTTAATAAACGGTGTTGGGAAAACTGGCTAGCCATATGCAGAAAGCTGAAACTGGACTCCTTCCTTACAACTTATACAAAAATTATCTCAAGATGGATTAAAGATTTAAACATGAGGCCTAACATAAAAATTCTAGAAGAAAACCTTGACAATACCATCCAGGACATAGGCATGGGCAATAACTTCATGACTAAAACACCAAAAGCAATGGCAATAAAAGCCAAAATAGACAAGTGGGATCTAATTAAACGTAAGAGCTTCTGCACAGCAAAAGAAATGTCAATAGAGTAAACTGGCGACCAACAGAATGGGAAAAAATTTTTGCAGTCTACCCATCAGACAAAGGGTTAATATCTAGAATCTATGGAGAACTTAAACAAATTTACAAGAAAAAAAGGAACAACCCCATTAAAAAGTGGGCCAAGGATAGGAACAGACACTTTTCAAAAGAAGAATTTATGCAGCCAACAAATGTATGAAAAAAAGCTCATCATCACTCGTCGTTAGCGAAATGCAAATCAAAATCACATTGAGATACCATCTCATGACAGTAAGAATGGCAATCATTAAAAAGTCAGGAGACGACAGATGCTGGAGAGGATGTGGAGAAATAGGAACGCTTTTACACTGTTGGTGGGAGTGTAAATTAATTCAACCATTGTGGAAGACAGTGTGGCCATTCCTCAAGGATCTAGAAATAGAAATTCCATTTGACCCGGCAATCCCATTACTGGCTATATATCCCAAGGATTAGAAATCGTTCTATTATAAAGACACATGCACACGTATGTTTATTTTGGCACTGTTCACAATAGCAAAGACTTGGAACCAACCCAAATGCCCATCAATGACAGACTGGATAAAGAAAATGTGGCACGTATACTCCATGGAATACTATGCAGCCATAATAATGAGTTCATGTCCTTCGCAGGAACATGGATGAAACTGGAAACCATCATTCTCAGCAAACTGACACAAAAACAGAAAACCAAACACCACATGTTCTCACTCATAAGCGAGTGTTGAACAATGAGAACACACAAACACAGGGAGGAGAACATCACACACTGGAGCCTGGGGGGTGGGGGATTAAGGGAGGAATAGCAGGAGGTGGGGCATTGGGGAGGGATGGCTTAGGAGAAATACCTAATGTAGATGATGGGGTGCTGGATGCAGCAAACCACCAACATGGCACGTGAATACCTAAGTAACAAACCTGCATGATCTGCGCATGCACCCCAGAACTTAAAGAATAAGAAAAAAAAATAATAGAACTGAAAATTGTAAGGCTTCCGATGGAGGCTCAGGGCTACATTCTTAAAAAGAATTGTACGTTTTGTCACCCAGAAATGTGAAAATGGACAGATCAGTGCAAATACCTATTTACAGGGAAACCTATGAGCTGAACCAAGTATGGTCTTAGAATACACTGATAAGAGACAGACAGTGATATGCCTAACTGTTCATTTCTGGGACACTGGGCACTTTCTGGGAGCAAAATTCATCATAGGAGGGAAGCTTGCCTCTGTGACAAGCTAGTAGCACTGCAAAACAAAAACAAAAACAAAAAAACCAAAAAAACAAACTCTCTCTTGCTGTTTATCCTTGAAATTCTTTTAACACGTGCCAAAGCCTTCCATTTCAACCCCAAAATAAAACCTTTGCAGTAAAAAGTGGTATAGGTTTATTATGAGCTTTGTTACAGACAGCCAAACCTTTCCTGAATGCACAGTTTTATATAGGAAAGGATTGCTGTGCTGCTGGGGACTGAGAAACTGAGGAGAGGGAGGGTCTCACTGTATAGGGAAGAATGTGGGATTGTTAAAGACTCATTTTGGTGACTTCATACATTTTCCCAATATTAATTTTCTGGCAAAGGGAGTAACAGTTAGAATGTCAAGCTAGGGACGCAGTGTTAGGTAGATTGACTGTAGAGAAAATCATTTTTCGTGAGTCCTGTTTCAGGTGGCTTTGACTGGCTTCCTTTACTTGTATGTGTGCTATAATCTGAATGTTTACGCCTCTCCAAAATTCATGTATTGTAACCTAATCAACAATGAGATGGTATTAGGAGGTGGGGCTTGGGAAGGTGATTAGATCATTAGAATGGGACTAGTGTCTTTATAATAGAGGCTCCAGGAACCTGCCTTGTCCCTTCTACAATGTGAGGACACATTGAGAAGGCACCATCTGTGACCCAAAAGTGAGCTCTTACTAGACATCAAATCTACTGACACCTTGATCTTGGACTTTCCAGCTTCCAGAACTATGAGAAATTAATTTCTGTTGTTTATAAACCACCCAGTTTCTACTATTTGGTTATAGCAGCCCAAACAGACTAAAACAATGTGGAATGTCTGAGTCTTCTGATGCTGAAAGGAAACGATATTTCTTTCTCCATTTTCAGTCTTCACTCCTCAAAATACTCCCATTTTTTATGACCTGTGAAGAGATTAATCAAATTGAAATAGAAGCTTTGAAATTTTATCCATTGAATACAGCAGATAATTAATGTTTCCTGTCATGGCTTAGGCTGAAGTCCTACACACTCTGGCCTTCCACTTACAACAATACAGCATGCTCCTTTTTAATCAGATAGTAATTCTCAAGATGCTGTTAAGAATCCTAGCCAAACCTCCTTACCGTTCATGGGCCTCACACAAAAGACTGATTTGCTTTTTTGCTTTTGTTTGGAAGGTCACCTTTGTGAGGGCTGTAATTAATTCTTGCCAGGCTAATACTGTTCCCTGTGAATCACACAGGTCTTGTGGGGAGAAAATTGATAATCTAATAACCATGGCAAAGTGAGACATCGTCACCTTCCAGACCAGGTAGTATCTGGCTTTTTTTTTTTTTTTTTTCCCTTTTTGGCGGACACAAGTTGGTCTGTAGTTATGGTTGCTGCTTACTATAGAGAAAATTCAAAAAAACAAAACCCAGTTTCTTTGACTTTCCTTAGGTTAGTTGTATCTTCTGCACCTGGATTCCAGTACAGAGGCAGATTCTGAGCCCATCCCCTCACCTGGAAGCAGACTTTTCATGCAATAAGATAGAACAGCTTAGCTTGCATGAGGTTTTGGGAAAAGGCCAAATATTCAAAAAACCATCTGCTTGCACTGCTCATAAATCACAGAAATGATTGCCCTTGATCTGCAGCCGTTCTCCATTATAGAGGATATTGGTTTCCAAAAGATGTCACAGCATATTGAAATGAGATGGTCTCTTCCAAGCAGAAAATTCCTCTTCACCATTACATTATTATAGTTGAGTAGAATTATGTCATGTTAGTCCTCAAAGGCAGATAAGATCTCAGAGAAGATGCAAGTGGAGGGGTGGTTGTAAATTTTGCAACTAGCATAAAGGACAAGCGGCTAAAACTTTTTTTATGCTTTGCTCCAATCAAATGCCATGAGAGTTTGACATGATTGGGAGCAGGGAGTTCTGTTTCTGAAGATGTCTTTTAACCAGATGTCCATCTTGTCACCCGTAACACTTTTCTCACCAAGAGCAGAGACAATGGCAGTTAATAGAATGAATATAAAGAATGACTGTACAGCAAATAGCCCATGAAAGTTAGACACTGTTATTATTTAGCACTTGTGGAACTATCTGCAGTATACTTGGCATTGTACAAAGTACAGGGCATGACAGGATATCGGGCCAATGGCTTTTATGATCTAAGTGAGACATAACCTTCTGAGGAGCTAGCCCGGCAAATGCAGACTCTGCTCACTTACCCTCTGTTGTAAGAGCCAGTGAAGTGTCAGGTCTGAAATTCACAAAGCACCGGGAAATTCCCAGAACATTCTTTGACACCCAGGGTTCATTCCAGCTGGGTTGATCTGACAGCACGTTGCCGGCTGACCTACAGGGAGTTGGTTGCAGTTACAGGCTCATATGCGGTGTCTTTGTTCAGAGAATGATTACAATGAGGGCGCTTTCATTCTGAGTTTACCATCTGTTTGAAATCACAGAAGGGCAAACTGGCTGAGGGGTGGACAGGAACTCTCTGTGCTGTGTTTGCAAATGTTCTACAAATCTAAAACTCTTCTAAAACAAAACACTTAAAAACACATTGACAGTGTGCTGTCTGGCCAGGTTCTTCTCTAGGTGTCTTGGTAAAATTTGCACTTAAGTTATATTTTTGCTAACATGTAGCCATGAAATAGTGTGCATCAAATGATTATAAGCCTTGCACCACTATTATTAGGTGGATGGATGGTGGGATGATGGCAGAGAGGGTAGGGAATAAAGGAGAATATAGTGATTAAGTAAAAGAGTTTGATGTTTTACAGACCTAGGTTTGTATTCCAGTTCTCCTTTCAAAATATATTACTTTGGGCACATTATATAACTTCACTAAGACGAATTTCTTTGTTGATAATAATACGGCTATGTCATGAGAATCTTGTTAGAACTAAAAATATATATTTTCATATATAAGCATGCAAACATGTTTGTATATGTATATATACGTGTGTATATTTGTATACATGTATATATGTTTGTATATGTCTATGTCTGTATCTACAAATTGATGGATACTGGCTCAGGACAAAGCAGGAAAGAGTACGCTCAATAAAACATAGCTATTATTACTCCCACTCAAGGAACTAACAACTCTGAAACGCTTTGGTAGAATAAAGAAGTTAGGGCTGATACGGCATTGAACAACTGAAGTGAAGGGTGATCCTGTAAGACTGGGCAGGCCATTTCCCTTAGCCTCAACTGGCTGTGTGTTTCACCAGATCCTGGGAGGGACAGATGGAAAGTAGATGTTGAATCAACACCCAGCATTGTGTGTATGCGTGTGCCTGCATACGTGTGTGTGTGCGTGCATACTTTGCTTTGCAAGAAAAAGAAATAGGCTCAGTTACCTCAGGGACGATGATTTATTTCAACTAAAGATGAAGCACTCAGGCCTGGCTCTCTGTGAAATGCGGACATGAACTGGAGATGGTCTGCAGTGTTACTGTTCCAGATACGAGTGGCCCTGAAAGATAGTAGAGAAGGTTAAGTCTCTCCGTGACTAGAACACAAAGCATAACAATTTACTGTTTATTTTGCTAAAAGGAAACTTAGCCTTAAATCATAATGTATACTAATTACTACGTAACAGTGTGGGAAAGATCAAAATTGGAATATTGGTGATAAAAAGGTTAAGGGATGGGTTGGTGTGGGTGGATCTCTCAGAATGCATTTAGAGGATGAAAAGAGTTGTATCTTATGTACGTTTTTCAGAAGACTTTCACTATAGAAGAGGCCCTTAGTAAACCAGGTAGGCAAAATGACCCATAGTTGTCAGTTATTTCCTTTTATTAGACAGTAAGGTATTTAATCAGTGGGCTCATGAACAAGGCAGGCATGGTACAAATAGAGATGTTAGGCTTGTTGTAGGCTCAGCTGCATGAATGTCTCCTCACTGGGTCTGACTTGCCTAGTATCATTACTAAGTGCCCAATTTTTAAAGTAAAAGAACCCAATTCTAAACACCAATCTAACACCAAACCTCAAAGGTGCTTTCTAGATGCCAGCTAAATAAATCAACTAAATTGGGTCATTCTCATCAGTAAGGAAATCAGAATTTTTTTCCCTATTAGAATAGTTATGCATAGTCTGATTTGGATTTTCTTATCTTCTCTTTATTCCTCTGTATTGCCATGTATGAGTTTACTGAAGGTCATATACACTGTCAGAATAAACACATTACCTCCAATTTCACTTCACAGCAAAAGTGGCAAGGCAACGGGATGATACCCAAAGGATTAATGGACACAATCATATACCCTATCATTCAGAAAATGCTGGCCTTATAGGATGATTCAGTGACCTAATAAAAATCCAGCTGTGACATGAGCTGGCAGTTATCACCTTGCAATTTTAGAGTGCTATTTGATAAAATGTACTATGTGGTCCGTACCTGTTATTGGCATATTTGTAGAGAAAAAGTCCAAAATGTCTCTGGAGCAGCCCTACTTTCTTTTCTTTCTGAGAGTAGTTATTCAAACTTTTCTTTATTTTACAAAATTCCTTAGTATATGGCCAAGATCTCCCCCTTTTCTGCAGGAGTTTGTCAGTTGGTTCAGTTGCCATAACCAAAAGAATCCTAATTCATGTCCTTTGTCTGCTTTTTAATGTGGTTTTTTTTTTTTTTAACAAATTTGCTTATGTTCCTTATAGATACTGGATATTAGACTTTTGTCAGATACATAGTATGAAAACATTTTCTCCCATTTGTAGGTTGTGCCTTTATTGATAGTTTCTTTTGCTGTGAAGAAGTTCTTTAATAAGATTGCATTTGTCAATTTTTCCTTTTGTTGCAATTGCTTTTGGCATCTTTGTCACGAAATCTTTGTCTGTGCCTATGCCCTGAGTGCTATTGCATACATTGTCTTCCAAGGTTTTTATAGTTTTAGGTTTCATATTTTAGTGCTTAATCCATTTTGAGTTAATTTTTGTATAGGGTGTGAGGAAGGGGTCCAGTTTTGATATTCTGCTTATGGCTAGTCAGTTATCCCAGTACCATTTATTAAATAGAGTATCCTTTCCCCATTGCTTGTTTTTGTCAGATTTGTTGAAGATCAGATACTTGTAGTTGTGCAGTCATATTTCTGGGTTCTCTGTTCTGTTCCATTGGTCTGTGTGCCTGTTCTTGTACCAGGACCATGCTGCCTTGGTTACTGTAGCTCTGTAGTATAGTTTGAAGTCAGGTCGCATGATGCCTCCAGCTTTGTTCTTTTTCTTAGAATTTCTTTTACTATTTGGACTCTTTTTTGATTCTGTATGAATTTTAAAATAGTTTTTAAAAATAATTTTGTGAAGAATGTCAATGGTAAGTTTAATGGAAATGCCATTGAATCTATAAATTGCTTTGAGCAGTATGGCCATTTTAATGATACTGATTGTTCCCATACATGAACATGGAGAGATTTTCCATTTATTTGTGTCATTTCTGATTTTTTTTTTTTGAGCAGTGTTTTGTAGTTCTTGTAGAGATCTTTCATTTACCTTGTTAGTTGTGTTTGTGGTATTTTGTTCTGTTTTGGCAGTTGTGACAGGGAGACATGCATGAGGCCAACAAGCATATGGAAAAAAAAAAAAAGCTCAACATCACTAAGTATTAGAGAAATGCAAATCAAAACTACAGTGAAATACCATCTCACACCAGTGAGAATGGTTATTATTAAAAATTCAAAAAATAACACACTGGCGAGGTTGTGGAGAAAAAGGAACGCTTATACACTGCTGATGAGAGTGTAAATTAGTTCAACCATTGTGGAAGACAGTGTGATGATTCCTCAAGATAGAAATACCATTTGGCCAAATAATCCCATTACTGGGTATATACCCAAAGGATTAGAAATCATTCTGTTATAAAGACACATGCATGCCTATGCTCATTGCAGCACTATTCACAAAAAGACATGGAATCAATCCAAATGCCCATCAGTGATGGACTGGATAAAGCAAATGTGGTACATATACACCATGGAATACTATGCATCCATAAAAAGAACAAGATCACATTCTTTGCAGGGACATGGATAGAACTGGAGGCCATTATCCTTAGCAAACTAACGCAAAAACAGAAAACCAAATATGGCATGTTCTCATAGGTAAGAGCTAGATGATGAGAACACATGGACACATAAAGGGGAACAACACACACTGGGACCTACCAGAGAGTGGAAAGTGCGAGGAGGGAGAGGATCGGGAAAAATAACTAATGGATACTAGGCTTAATACCTGGGTGATGAAATGATCTATAAAATAAACTCCCATGATGTAACCTGCGCATCCTGCCTGTGTACCCCGACCTTAAAATAAAACTTAAAAGATAATCTTAAAATCTAAAGTTTTCTTTAAAAGTCTGCTTTAAAAAGTTATAAGAGAAGCCCTAATGATCACTTCATTGAGGCGAATAAAATGGTTAACAATTTTTCAAGTGTTTGACAGACATTTGAGTTGTCTCCCTAATATTCATGATCCTGTGCTTTGTTTCTAAAAGAAATTCTGATGTTTTTTAAGAAAGCAAGTAATCAGGTTTTTGTTTGTTTGTTTGTTTGTTTTTAAGATGGAGTTTCACTCTGCTGCCCAGGCTGGAGTATAGTGGCCCTATCTTGGCTCACTGCAACTTCTGCCTCCGGGGTTTAAGCAAGTCCCCTGCCTTGGCCTCCGAAGTACCTGGGATTACAGGCACATGCCACCACGCCCAGCTAATTTTGTATTTTTACCAGAGAAGGGGTTTCACCATGCTGGCCAGGCTGGTCTTGAACTCCTGACCTCATGATCCACCTGCCTAGTCCTCCCAAAGTGCTGGGATTACAGGCATGAGCCATCATGCTGGCCTTTTTTTTTTTTTTAAATAACTTTGGCCACCCTCTTTTGCAGCTGGAATTGTCTAAAGAGGGATATAGTTCTAGCAATGTAATGTGAGTAGATGTTGCTTTGAGGAAAGCCTTTGAAAGGGATTAATAAACGTTTTTCCCTTTGCATTCATCTCTCTTTTCTGCTTGGAATGCAGAGTTGAAGCTAGAACTGCTCTCTCATGCTATGGATCAGCAAAGTAAAGGAAAGCCATTTGTGAGGATGACACAGCAGAAGAATAGGAGTTGAGACTTACGTCATTGTGAAATCCTTGCACTAACCCCGGATTGCCTTCATCTGGACTTACTCTAATCAAAGAAGAGTTTACCATCTTACATTAAATGATTACAGCTTGAGTTGTGTTACACTCAGCTGAATGCAATACCGAACTGACACACAGCTTGTCTTCTTTTTATTACGGTTTCAAAACAGAACAAACATCTTTGCATTTCCATATGATGACAGAACTATGCAGATGATTTGAAGATTTTTAAAGCACAATTTATAGTCATACTTATAAGGATTCAAGTATCTAGTGACTTTTGTTAGAATTGCCATGATTTTAACCAACAAAAGGAACACAGATGAGGAATTTAGGGCAAAATAAGTTTTGATGTACCAATTGTAGGCACATTTGTTTATCTCTAAATTATTTCCCCAAACATAAACATTACCTTATTCTTTTAAAGTGCTATTTTTCTCTATACCAACAAATTCTGTCATCACCAGGGAATGTGTTTTTCTCTCCAGCGGTGCTGATAGATTTGTGTTTTATTTTTAACTCTGCAGAACTGTCTCCAGATTTCCTTGAGGAATTTTCACGTATGCTTTTACAAGCAGTTGTTAGTTCCAGAGCTGACTCAAGGGTCTTGCTGACTCAAGGGTCTTGTCCTCAAGGAGAACAGGTTTCCCTTGTTCTGCTTCTTATTAAATAATCTCAGGGATTTTGACCATGGTCACCTGGGGATTTTCCATTTTAGTAGTTTGGATTTTGTGTCAATGTATCTACCATATCTAAACCAGAAATGTAAATTACAAAGTCCCAGGAGCTAACACTGCAAAATCTAGGCCAACACCTAGACAGAGGTTTGAGCATCATGACTCCTAAAGCTGGAGGGACCTTTGGGATTGTCCCGTAAACCCTTGTGTCAACGTGTCTAGACGAAAGCTAAGAAGGTAGAGGGTCTGTTCACTATAATCTGAGTAAGGGAGCTGGGAACAGAACCTTAATTTCCAGCTTAGTGCTCTTTCTAGGCCTTTATACCTCTCTTTCTTTCATCTGTTTAGGTCTTCCCCCCAGTACTTGGTTTTTCTTTGAACTTCCTCCCAAGTGACCATTTATAGTCTTCTTTTGTATTGAGGTCTCAGAGTCTTAGTAACAGTTCCCTTCCTGGCATTGCTACCCCTTCTTGTATTTGATTTTATTTATTTTAAATATTTTATTATTACTATTTCGGAGATGGAATCTTGCTCTTTCGCCCAGGCTGGAGCGCAGTGGCGCAATCTTGGATCACTGCAACCAACATCTGCCTTCCAGGTTCAAGTGATTCTCCTGCCTCCGCCTCCCGAGTAACTGGGATTACAGGCACCCACCACAACGACCGACTGATTTTTAGTAGAGATGGGGGTTTCACAATGTTGGCCAGGCTGGTCTCGAACTCCTGACCTCAGGCGATCTGCCTACCTCAGCTTGCCACAATGCTGGGATTACAGGCGTGAGCTACCATACCCCATCCCCTTCTTGTATTTTAAAGAATGACTAAATTAGGTTCCTATGTCTGCTGTAATAGAATACTACAAACTTGATAGCCTAAAACACACATGTATTCTCTTGCAGTAATGCAGGACAGGAGTCATAAATGGCTTTCACATGAAAAAATAACAACAAACTCCCAAAAAAACAAACAAAGGAAATGGCTTTCACTAAGCTGAAATCAGTATCAGTAGAGCTGTGGGCTCTCCAGGAGCTCCCGGGAATATATGTTTCCTTGTGCATTTTAGCCTCCACTGTTGCTTGTCTTGTAGTTTCTTCCTCCATCTTCAAAGCATGTCCTTCCAATTTCTGCTTTTATCTCCTCTAAAACTGAATCTCACTCTGCCTGTCTCTTATAAGGACCCTTGTGATTACCTTTAGGGCCCAGTGGATAATCCAGGATCCTCTTCCCATCTCCAGAGCCTTAACCTAATCACATCTGCAGAGTTACTTTTGCCAAATAAGGTAACAGCCACAAGTTCCAAAGATTAGGGCCTGAATATCTTTGGAGATTATTATTCAGCTGATCACCAGTACTCATTCCGTTTTTTGGCCTTTTTTTGGCCACCATATTCCAATGTGCACTGACATGTGAGTACATCTTCTGAACACATTTTATGTCCCCAAATTAAGATATTTGTACGGCCGGGCGTGGTGGCTCAAGCCTGTAATCCCAGCACTTTGGGAGGCCGAGGTGGGCGGATCACGAGGTCAAGAGATGGAGACCATCCTGGCCAATATGATGAAACCCTGTCTCTACTAAAAATACAAAAATTAGCTGGGCGTGGTGGCGCACACCTGTAGTCCCAGCTACTCGGGAGGCTGAGACAGGAGAATTGCTTGAACCCAGGGGGTGGAGGTTGCAGTGAGCCGAGATTGTGCCACTGCATTCCAGCCTGGCGCCTGGTGACAGAGTAAGACTCTGACTCAAAAAAAAAAAAAAAAAAGAAAAAAAAAGATATTTGTATAGGCCAAAGTATTTGTCTGCATTTTAAAACTTGTTCTGAGGATGATTCTGTCTTTGTCAAGATGACAGAATCTATACTGTATAAAATTTAGACCACTTAGGGATTGCATTTTTCTGCCGTAAGGAATAGAGAAAATAATGTCAGTCGAGAGAGAAGCAGGGAGATAGAGACAGAGAGATAAAGAGAATATGATTGAAGAACATGGAGCAGAGATGGAAGGGAGTCCCACCATGGTCCTAGTTCCATTCTTGAGGCCCATCTGCCATCTGAGTTTCTACCCTTACCTTGGTCTGCTGGTCAACTCTTTCTTAGTTTCTGTAAGATGTTTTCATATCTTAACAAAAAATGTATTTTTTTCTCTTGAGCTTGATTTTGGTCCTCTCAATTAAGTCTTAGCAAATCTAAGAATATAAATATTGAGAGAGACCATGGCTGTTACCAGGTTAGGAAGGCCAAGACTGGTACATACACATCAAACTTTACATCCCTTGACATTGGATATTGGGCAGGCTTGGGGCTGACAACTGAGAGGAGAGACAAAGCTTCCAAGACACTTTGTGAATGTAATAGTTTGGTTCTTGTAAATGGTTTAGAAAAGTCTAGGTGTTACCTGGTAAGAGCAGGTGATTTTGACAACCAAAAAGTTGGGAGGGAGATATTTGTGGCATTAACAGAATAGTTTTATTTTCTGTTCCTTGAAGCATTGTCACTTAATCTCATAATATCTCAGTTCATGGCATTTTAGCAAAAGGACAGGTATATCGTTAGGAAAAGCCTGTTAAAGAAAGGACAACATGGAGAAGCTCCTAGACTCCCTGAAAGTCCTTAATTGAAAACAACATCCTTGGGGTTGCTTGGGAGATTTTATTTAGAACTCGGGTCAGCAGCCTTCCAAAGGCCATATGGAAGAACTTTCTTGATTCTCGCTTTTCAGTTGCAAACCTGTCTGAAAATGTTTCCAATTTAAAATGATGTTTATAATCCCTTAACTGGCAACAGATAGCCAGCCAGAGGAAGAATGGGGAAGAGGTGCCTCAGGGAGAGGGGGCTGACAAGGGTAATGGTGGCGGAGGGGGCAGTGACAGGATTCCCATTCCTATGGTTTTGTCTAGGATAGACTGCCCCACTTAGAACCATTTCACATGTCTCATGCCCAAGGGTGGAAACCTGTATTCTTTCAAACTTGATGAATAGCAATCAAGTTTTGTTTACAGTGCATACAGTCCACCACTTTAATGGGATTTGAAAGACTTGTAAATTGAAGAGGAAAACTTAGATGGCATAGCTAGTATCAAGTCTGGGAGTACGTATGACACCCTTCTTAACTCAAGAGCTACCTGATTTATCAATGTCTAACTTGCCAGATTTGTCAGGAGTCAATCAATAATCCCCACCTAATGCAGAATGAATTATAGCATCTAGGATACTGGGAAAAGAAAAGAAATGCTCTCTTATGAAATACAAGGGGTGGAGAAGATTGCCAAAGGGGTTGGGGGCCATGCCCGTGCAATGGGGATGCTGGTGGTGCGGGGTGAGGGGAGAGACTATGACAAAGAGCTTAGGGAAGTGAGAAGAGGGAACATCCTTTGAACGAAATGGCATGACTGCACACTACATTTTCCCCAGGAGAAGGCTGATCCTCCTTGCCGCATAGAGCAGTTTAAGAGTTCTACTTTTCTTCTTGTTTGCTGTGAGGGATGGAGACTGCTCATTGCTGGGGTTACATTATAAATGTTAGCTCCGCTGACATGGCATCTCTTAATAAGGGGCAAGTCCTTCATGTATTTTTGATAGTGCACCAGTGACAAAATTCCTCCCAGTTTAGCAGAAAAATACCACAAGAGTGAATTGTCAATGACAATATCAGTGTACGCACTGGGCTTCAGGGATTAAGTGAATAGCGGCCACGGCCAGAACCTGACATGGCTTCAGGCACTTAAAAAAAAAAAACAGTCAAATTAAAGCCACATATATGAGGGGAGGGAAGCCTTCCTACCCCAGCAGGGAGATACCTTGATTAAAGCTCAGTCTGACCTTCCTGCTTCATCTCCACAGAAATTGAGACACATTTCCTAAATGGCAGGACTTTACAGAATCATAATGAGCAAGGACCAGGATGCTTTGCGTGAAATTTCCATCTTCATTCCTGGAGCAGGCAAAGGAGAAAATAAGAGAAAGTCTCTATTATTTGTTATCAAAGGAACAATGCAGCCCTCCCCTGTTTCTTTTGTGCAGAGACAGAATCATCTGTGAAACAAGTAATTCGTTTCTGGCCCCTTTAGATAGCTTTTTTTTGCACAGCTGAATTCTTAGGTTATTATTACTTCGTGGATGCCAATAGTTTGATAGGAAATCTCTTTTTTCTAGGGTAATAGGAATTAGTAAATAATTCACCCTGGAAAACAACCGAAGCTTCAGGGAATTTAAAACAAAAACGAAACCCAACAAAACAAATCTGTTTGTTAGGTAATAAAGGTCAAAAACAGGATTTTACTTTTAGGTTCTTTGATGTTTCGTTAAGTTAAAATTACTTAAATTACAAAATGCTTAGGTAATCGGTGCAATCAATAAGATTTTGGATTAAAATGATTTTTACCAATTTGGAAAATATATTTACTGCGAAATTTTTCTTTTTGTCTGTTAAAGACAATAAAAACTGAATTCTTCTATTATTAATACCCTCCTAACTTTATTTCCATATGAACTACAGAATCTGGCACCTTTTTTGTACTCAGTAAAGATGAAAACGTTGTAATTTAATATTTGCCATGGAAGCAAGGTCCTAAATTGTATAAATATAGATATATATTTTAAGTTGAAAACAGTACCTCCATTCATCATATGAAACTCACCCAAGAGAGGAAGATAAATTTTCCGAAGATAAGCAATGCTTAATAAAGAGAAAAATCCTACCAGCTTGTATAGAATGAGATTACATAATCTCAAACAGCTCTTCACTGTCCCCATTGTCATTTAACACATTCTTTATGCTGCGTCAGGTCTGCGTTCTTGCAAATAGTGAGCATGTGTTCAGGAGAATCTCCCCCGTACCTAGATAGAGGAGGAATGTATTATGTTCACATCAGTGTTCCCAGATGAAACCAAACATGTCTGTGTTTAGCAGCCACTGGTATGAAAGGAAAAAAAGAAATCGAGAGTGGAGAATGGAAGCAAAACGCGCTACTGTACCTTTCAAAACTGAGGACACGCTGCTCTCTTGTGGAAATCTGTAGTGCTAACCTGTAAAGCCTGGGCTGAGTGCCTTATGATTTTCCTAGACAAGACCTGGTTGAAAGCGGTCTACTTTGTCAGAATCTCAGAACAATCTCTGAAAATTTGAGTGGCATCCATACGCAGGATTTCAGTCACCATCTTGATGCAGAATCGAATCTACACCTAAAGGCTAGACTTGGCCATTGTTCTTTGTCTACAGTAGAGTGTCTGTTCTTTTCTTTCAACCACCTCCTCTTTTACCTGGCATTGGAGTTTTTGAGTGATTGCGAGTTATTGCGAATATAGTTTAAGGCTTTCTCTATACAATAAACCAGGGAAATCTGGACATTTTTGTTATTTTTTTTAAAAACATAGTTGACTCTTGTACAGAAATCAAAATAAATGGTAGGCAAGTAAAAGTTTAAGAAAAGTGCAGCCAACAGCTGAGGAGATGCAAAGAAAATGAAATTACCTTCTTTGATCCCCCCATTTCCACCCCTGCCTTCAACTGTCCTCTTTCACCTTCCCCTTCCTCTCGGCTGACAAAAGAGTTGGGGTTATATTTATATGCTTTGCCCTAACCTGAGACTTGCTGTGTATGTTCTTTGCCAATTTTTTTTTGTGTGGATAATTTGTGTTCTTTATATATGTTCTGGATTCTAATCCTTTGTCTTATAGGCACAATGGAAATACTTTCACTCAATCTCTCACTTAAATTTTAATTTTGTTATGATGCTTTTTGCAACAAAGTTGTAAATTTTAGTATTGCCAAAATAATTAATACTTTCCTCTATGCCTCTTAAGAAGACCTACCAAGTCCCTAAGAAGAAGATATCTATTGTCTTATATTTTCCATATCAATCTTCTTAATCCAATATTTTCATTCATTCCATTCATATTATCCCAATATTTGCTTGTATGAGCATCTCTGCTCAAGGACGTATGTATTTATTTTATAGATTTATTATACATTAAATTTATTGTACACTGAATTTCAAAACAATACATACAGATTCTTGAAGAGGAAATTTTCTGGTACAAATTTAGTTCAAATATAGAAGGACAATTTGGATGATAAAGTAAGTTATTAACTTTGAAATGAATAAAAATGTTTGATTAGGTAAAAACATCTAGTCACTAAGTTTTTGTAATAGGCTATGTGATGATGCTGGTATTCTATTCCACATTATTCCTCATGATGACTTTTTTTTTTCTTTTAGCATTTTGGCATTTGAGGATGATCTACATTTTTATCATCCTGGTTCACTCTTTGGTAAAGTTAGAAATTTATCTCCTAAAATTCAGCCTGACATTCATAACGTGGCAGTCACCTGACACCATTCTCCTTTTACACCTATGGAATCGTCCTGGTTTACTAATCAGAACTACAGACAAATACTGTGCTCCAGGAATTCTTGAAAGGGCAGACTAAAGAATTAACAGTGTTTGTAAGAAAAAAATAAACAGCCGCTATCCTTCTTGACCCAGTAAATGAATGCCATTAGGTGATTTCTACTCAGTCTTTGCATCTGCAAGTCAGTCTCATTAGTGATGATTTTAGTGGAAGGATAAGGACCAATTATTAGAGACTCAGGGATCGTTCTTTCTCCTTGGGTTCTCAGGTGGTTTTGTGCTGCTGAGTTCATCTGTGGCATTCCTGAAATAACTGAATGCTTAATTCCATTTCAGAACCAGCACTGAAAAAAGTAAGGATCCAAAGAGGAAAAAGCATAGAAAGCCACTTTAAGTAGTTACCTGCAATGCCACTGCCTTATGAGAGGCATGAGGTACTGTTACATGTCCTCTCTATTCTGGGCAAAAAGTGTTTTTCAGTTTCAAGGCTTTGCAGGGCTACACTTCCAGCTTTTACTGCAGTCAAAAAGAATCAGTGACATGGTCTCAAACTGTTGGGATTCTGAAATGGCCTAATTTTAATTCAAAGTAGTTTTCTTTAGTATAAAAAAGCCGAATCATTCAGTTAGCATAAAGTGGCATCTTGGGAGGGATAGGAACATGGTTCATCTTCCATCTTGCATTGCTAACTGGTGTCTGTTTATCTTCCCTTCCCCTTCCATTTCAGAGGGGCAAAGCAGTTCTGTGCATTTTTAGATCCCAAATTTTGCATGCCATTCATGTGAGCCATAAGCCAGAGATGATTATCACAAGGCCACATTGAATCTGGTCCACTCACTGATGGGGATTAGCTTCGTGAGGACTTGTTTAATGAAAGCAAAGGAAGAAAGGGAGTGAGCTATATATCTGAAAAATGCATGCTTAATAAAGATAGGAGAGTCGAGTCATTTTTTGTTTCCTCTTATCAAGCTCAGCTGTGATTCCTAAATCTTTCCACTTTGTTTGCTTATATTTACATATTGTAGCATTTTAAAGCTCATTTTACCTACCCATGGCCTTGTTTTTTCTTCGTCTTTTGGTTAATGTTCAGAAATACGCAATTTCGTTACATGTAGCATCTCAAGACTGCCATCTAGTGGAACAAATTGGTCAAGACAACTTTTTAATAGTGATTGTTCCCAAAGTTTAAATTGGGCACGGTGTTGCTTGAAATAGAAATTACTCCTTTCATCAGAGTTCAAAGCAATGTCTGGACTCCAATTTATCAAATTTGTGTAGTGAAACTGAAAATTGCATTTAATTGTCTAAAATGACTGCTGGATATATAACCATGTTTGCTGTTTTATTAAGTTCTGTAGAGCTTCTGAAGAGTTGTAATATTTGCTGTGAAAAGTGAGATGGGGAAACTAATGGAAGAAATGATTTTAGAAGAAAGGCTGAAATTAAGTGCAGGTGTCTTTCCTGGGAATCATTAAAGATCACAAAGCCATTTTGTCCCAGGAAAAGAAAATTTCAAAAATATGTCGTTAACCTCGTCATTAACTGTATTACATGGTGTATCTTTGCTGTGACAGAAGCTCTTTGAAAAGACTAAGGGAACATGTAGCTGTTCCTGTGATATAGTACAGTATCAGATGATTTTATTTATATCATTCACTCATTTTTTGCATAGATGAATATATATAATTATACTAGGGCATATTGTTTGTTTTTTTTGATCATCAATTAGTGGAGTTTTTTTTTTTTTTGGAAGAAATTCATCCTGATTGAATTCTGTGATTTTAAAAATATAATTCTTGATTATGAAAGTAGCACAAATTCATTATAGATAATTTGAAAAAATTCAGAAATATTTAAAGAATAAACAAGACACCTATAATTTGTTCTCCGGAAAACCCTCTTTTTTAAAAATCAGTTTTATATATTTTCCTTCTTCAGCCTTTAACCTCTTCATAGATGTAATATATTTACAATTTTTCTTTGACAAAATTTTAATCAGTTTGGTTCTACTTTTTAAAACTGGTATTTCAGGATAGACATCTTCTCTCCGTGATTCAAGAACTAAATCTTTAATGACTTTAAAATAGTTTTCATAGTTATATATGAGATTTCTTTTACCAATTCTAATTACTAAACGTAGAGGTTATTTCTAAATAGTTTTCTCTTTCAAGTACTACCACCTTGAACTGATGTGTATTTTGGTGAGAATTTGATTATTTTCTGGTGACAAATTTCCTTGAAATTTAAGGCTTCAACATTAAGAAGTATTTTAAAGCTTTTTATTTAAATAGCAAAGTTATCTTTATAAAGTGTAATAATTTTTATTCAGGCTAGCATTGCATGAGAGGATTCCTTTCATCTCATCCTTGCCAACATTGCTATTTTCATTTGATTAAATGAAAGTGTAAAGTATATCTCATTGAATAATAATTTGCATTTCTTTGATTATTAAACAGACTGAATTCTTTTATGTTTACCAGAAACTGCATTTCTTGTGTAATTATTTGTACTTTTTTGGTTTTTTTCTCATGATGTTATTTTTCTTGATTGTTAGAGTTATTTATGAAGTTAAGCTACTAATTATTTTGATCCTGTATACTGCCAATCATTTTCCCAGTTTCTTTTGTGTATTTTATTTGGTTTATGAAGTTTCAACTTTTTGTGTGCACTAAAGTACACCAATCTTTTCCTTTACACTCCATTTTCAGCTTTTATGTTTAGAAATGGCCCTTTCATTCTCCACCGTTACCTGTTTTTGCTTATGCTTTTCTGTTTCCATTTCCTAGAAGCCATGGCTTTTTTGTACCTTTTTGAAGACATCCTTTAGAAATAAAAATCATTTTCTTTTGGTTCTTTTATTAAATCATTTCTCAATGTAATTTTTTTCTTCATCTTTGGGAGAAAGGAAACAGCATCTTCTATAGGTGATAATTAGTGAAAATTTCTTTCCATTTGTAGAAAAATGTTATTACAGTTAATTTCCAGTATTATTATTAGAGTTTTCTTTTTTTTTTTCAAGTTAGAATTTTAATGGGACATTGGGAGATACTGGGTCATAAATTCTTTGCCAGATGCCATCCTAAACCATACATCTATTTTGTATCTTTTCTTCAGTAAGGATCAGGAGAGAGGGAGAAATGAATGAAGGCTAGGATTTGAAGGTGTGATAGTAACAACACAGATATGCATGACTTTTTGGTGGGATCCTAGTTCAGGCCAATTCCTTCGATAACTCAAATATGGATCCCAAGGAAATGTAGACAGTCAGAATGGCTTGTGGTTTGACTACTTAAATATTTATCTCATTCACATTCTGCTCAGCAATTACTAAAGCATGACATCTTATTTTTCTTTAACCCATACTCCTGAAAGTGACAGGTAAATGAAATTGAGCCATACAACATTACAATAATATATGTATGGTAAAGCAAAAAGTCTTTACTCCATCTTGAGTTAATTTTTGTATAAGGTGGAAGGAAGGAGTCCAGTTTCAGTTTTCTGCGTATGGCTAGCCACTTTTCCCAACGTCATTTATCGAACGGGGAATCATTTTTCTATTTCTTGTTTTTGTCAGGTTTGTCAAAGATCAGATGGCTGTAGATTTGTGGTTACTTCTGAGGATTACTTCTGAGGCCTCTGTTCTGTTCCATTAGTCTATGTATCTGTTTTGGTACCAGTACTATGCAGTTTTGATTACTCTAGTTTTGTAGTGCAGGTTGAAGTCAGGTAGTGTGATGCCTCTAGCTTTGCTCTTTTTGCTTAGGATTGTCTTGGCTCTATGGGTTCATTTTTGGTTCCAAATGAAATGTAAAGTATTTTTTTCAAATTCTACGAAGAAAGTCAATGGTAGCTTGATGGGGATAGCACTGAATCTATAAATCACTTTGGGCAGTATGGCCATTTTCACAATATTGATTCTTCTTATCCTTGAGCATGGAATGTTTCTCCATCTGTTTGTGTCCTCTCTTATTTCCTTGAGCAGTGGTTTGTAGTTCTCCTTGAAGATGTCCTTACCATTCCTTGTAAATTGTATTCCTAGGTATTTTATTCTTTTTGTAGCAATTGTGAATGGGAGTTCACTCATGATTTGGCTCTCAGTTTGTCTATTATTGGTGTACAGGAATGCTTGTGATTTTTGCACATTGATGTTGTATCCTGAAACTTTGCTGAAGTTGCTTATCAGGTTAAGTAGATTTGGGGCTGAGAAGATACGGTTTTCTAAATATACAATCATGTCATCTACATATAGAGACAATTTGACTTCCTCTCTTGCTATTTGAATACCCTTTATTTCTTTCTCTTACCTGATTGTCCTGGTCAGAACTTCCAATACTGTGTTGAATAGGAGCGGTGAGAGAGGACATCCTTGTCTTGTGCCGGTTTTGCAAGGGAATGCTTCCAGCTTTTGCCCATTCAGTATGATACTGGCTGTGGGTTTGTCATCAATAGCACTATTATTTTGAGATACCATCCATCAATACCTAGTTTATTCAGAGTTTTTAGCATGAAGGAGTGTTGAATTTTATTAAGGCCTTTCTGCATCTATCGAGATAATCATGTGGTTTTTGTCATTGGTTCTGTATGTGATGGATTACGTTTATTGATTTGCATATGTTGAACCAGCCTTGCATCCAGGGCTGTAGCCGACTTGATCATTGTGGATAAGCTTTTTGAAGTGCTGCTGGATTCAGTTTGCCAGTATTTTATTGAGGATTTTCACATCGATGTTCATCAGGAATATTGGGCTGAAATTTTCTTTTTTTTGTTGTGTCTCTGCAAAGATTTTGTATCAGGATGATGCTGGCCTCACAAAATGAGTTAGGGAGGAGTTCTTCTTTTTCTGTTGTTTGGAATAGTTTGAGAAGGCATGATACCAGCTCCTCTTTGTACCTCTGGTAGAATTTGGCTATGAATCCGTCTAGTTCTGGTTTTTTTTTTTTTTTTTTTTTTTTTATTGGTAGTCTATTCAATTTCAGAACTTGTGTTACTGGTCTATTCAGGGGTTCAACTTCTTCCTGGTTTAGTCTTAGGAGGGTGTATGTGTCCAGGAATTCATCCATTTCTTCTCGATTTTCTAGTTTATTTGAGTAGAGGTATTTATAGTGTTCTTTGATGGTTGCTCCTATTTCTGTGGAATCAGTGGTAATATCCCCTCTATTATTTTTTATTGTGTCTAATTCATTCTTCTCTGTTTTCTTTGTCTGGCTAGCATTCCATCTATTTTACTGATCTTTGCAAAAATCTACCTCGTAGACTCATTGATTTTTGAAGAATTTTTCATGTCTCTATATCCTTTATTTCTGCTCTGATCTTAGTTATTTCCTGTCTTCTGCTAGCTTTTGAATTTGTTTGTTCTTGCTTCGCAGTTCCTGAATTTGAATGTTGGCGTGACTTGCTAGGTTGAGGAAGTTCTCTTGAATAATATCTGAAGAGTATTTTTCAACTTGGTTTCATTCTCCCCATCACTTTCAGGTATGCTAATCAAACATAGGTTTGGTCTTTTCACATAGTCCCATATTTCTTGGAGGCTTTGTTCATTCCTTTCATTCTTTTTTCTCTAATCTTGTTTTCTCACTTTATTTCATTAAGTTGATCATCTGTCTCTGATATCCTTTCTTCTGTATGATTGATTCAGCTATTGATACTTGCGTATGCTTCACAAAGTTCTCATGCTGTGTTTTTAGCTTTATCAGGTCATTTACGTTCTCTCTGAACTAGTTATTCTAGTTAGCATTTCCTCTAACCTTTTTTCAAAGTTCTTAGCTTTCTTGCATTGGGTTAGAACATGCTCCTTTAGCTAGGAGAAGTGTGTTATTACCCACCTTCTGAAACCTACTTCTGTCAATTTGTCAAACTCATTCTCTTTCCAGTTTTGTTTTCTTGCTAGTGAGGAGTTGTGATCCTTTGGAAGAGAAGAGCCAGTCTGGTTTTTAGAATTTTCAGCCTTTTTGTACTGGTTTTTCCCCATCTTCATGGATTTATCGACCTTTAGTCTTTGATGTTGGTGAACTTCTGATGGGGTTTCTGTGTTGACATCTTTTTTGTTGATGTTGATGCTATTCCTTTCTGTTTGTGAGTTTTCCTTCTAACAGTCGGGACCCTCTGCTTCACATCTGCTGGAGTTCGCTGGAGGTTCACGCCACACCCTGTTTGCCTTGGTATCACCAGCGGAGGCTGCAGATCAGCCAAGATTGCTGTCTTTCCTTCCTCTGGAAGCTTCGTCCCAGAGGGGCATTTGCCGGTGCCAGCTGGAGCTCTCCTGTATGAGGTGTCTGTCGACCCCTACTGGGAGGTGTCTCCCAGTCAGGAGGCATAGGGGTCAGGGACCCACTTGTGGAGGCAGTCTGCCCCTTAGCAGAGCTTGAGTGCTGTACTGGGAGATCCACTGCTGTCTTCAGAGTTGGCATGCAAGAATGTTTGCTGAAGCTGTACCCCCAGCTGTCTTTTCTTCCAGGTTGTCTGTCCTAGGGAGATGGGAGTTTTATCTATAAGCCCCTGACTGGGGCTGCTGCCTTTCTTTTAGAGATGCCATGTCCAGAGAGGAGTAATCTAGAGAAGCTGTCTGGCTACACTGCCTTTGCCAAGCTGTGGTGGACTCCACTCGGTTTGAACTTTCTGGGATCTTTGTTTATACTGTGAGGGGAAGACCTCCTGCTCAGGCCTTAGTATTCGTGGATGCCCCTCCCCCCAGCAAGCTCCAGCCTCCCAGGTCAACTTTAGACTGCTGTGCTGGCAGTGAGAATTTCAAGCCAGTGGATCTTAGCTTGCTGGGTTCTGTGGGGGTGGGAGCTGCTGAGCTAGACCACTTGCCTCCCTGGCTTGAGCCCCCTTTCCAGGGGAGTGAACTGTTCTGTCTCGCTCGTGTTCCAGGTGCCACTCAGCACTCAGTTGGAAATGCAGAAATCACCTGCCTTCTATGTCGATCTCACTGGGAGCTGCAGACCAGAGCTGTTCCTATTTGGCCATCTTGCCAGCCATCCGGTTCTTTGTATTTCTATATAAATTTTATAATCAACTTGTCAGCTTATTCAAAAAAAGCCTGGTGGGCTTTTGATTGATATTAGGTTAACTTTATAAATCAATTTGGAAAAAATTGACATCCTAATAAGTAATACTGATTTTTCTAATCCATAAACATAGTATATATTTTCTTATATTTTGATCTGTAAAAATTTCTCTTAGCAATATTTTGCCGTTTTCAGTGTAGAGATCTTAAACTCTTTCATTAAGTTTATTCTTAAGTGTTTTATTTTTTGATACTATTATCAATGGTATGGTTTCTACATTTAATTTTCCATTTGCTTGTTGCTTATATATAGAAATGCAATTATATTTTATAATTAGGTGTGTATTCTTTGACTTTGTCAAATTTACCAATTATTCCTCTAATCATTTACATTGATTCCCTAGGAATTCATATGTAAACAATTTTATCATCTGAAAACAGACAACTTCACCTCTTCTTTTCTGACCTTTATGTATTTTGTTTTTTTCTTACCTTATTGCAATGTCTAAAATGTCTAATACAATATTAATAGAAGTAATGATTTCAGATATCCTAGCTTTGTGCTTTATCTTAGCAGGAAACTATTCACCATTAAGTATGATGTTAAGTGGAGGTTTTTTATAGAAATCCCTTTATCAGTTTGAGGAAGCTTTCTTGTATTACTTGTAATTTGGTTTAATGCTTTTTCTGCATCTTTTGAGATAATTATGTAATTTATCTTTTTTAGTCTGCTAGTATGGTGAATTGCGTTGATAAATCTACCAATGTTGATTAACCAATATTGCTTGTTTGATACCTTTTAATCATGGTATAAAGCTGATTTTTCCATGCTATATTATCCTTTTTATATATTCTGGGTTTGATTTTCAATTATTTTTAAAGGATGTTTACATATATATCATAAAAAATATTGATACTGATTTTGAACTTTATTTACTTTTAACATTCTCAGATTTTTATGTTGGCTTAAGATGGCCTTGTAAAAATCAGTTTAATGTATCCTATCCTCCAATATTTTCTGAAAGAGTTAGTGTAAGATTGGTATTATCTCTTCCTTAAATATTTAGTAGAATTTAGTGATGCCATCTGGGATCCCAGAGAGGGAAATCTGCCCAGGGTAAGGTGCAGGGGAGTTTTAACTTTGAAGTTATTCTCACTCCATTCATGTTCTTGTCCAATGAGAGGAGTTCTTTCAGACTTCCTCTGGAGTGAGTGATCTTTGACTCTGATCCCAGATTGGTTGCTTGGGCCCACAACAGAGCCCTTCCTTCCAGGGCTTTTGGTGGTCTTTTTAAACAAAGGAGCACACGCTCCTGGAAAGTTAGACAAAGAACTCTAGGTTCTGGGATGGGGAGGTGGATGGAGGCATGGGCCTGAGAAGTTCTTGCCTGTGAAACCCCACCCCTTGTGGGCTTGGGAAGAGAAATTAACATAGTCCCTCAGCCCCAGATCCTCTGGAGGCTGAGGTGGGAGAATCACCTGAGCCAGGGAGGTCAAGACTGCAGTGAGCCATGGTTGCATCATTGCCCTCCAGCCTGGGTGACAGAGGGAGATCCTGTCTAAAAAACAAAAACAAAAACAAAAACAAAAACAAAAACATAACAGAAAAAAAAAACACGAGTCACTTTCTTTAATATATAAGGGAATATTAAATATTAAGAATTTCTGTTTACTTTCCTGTAAATTTTATCAGCAACCTAGATAAAATGTATTCATTTTATGTAGGTTGCTGAGGTTATTGGCATAATGTTGTCCATTGTATTCCCCTGATTATCTTTTAACATCTAGAGGCCCTGTAGTGAAGTGTCCCCTTTCATTTCTGATATGGGTGATTTATGTTTTTCTTCTTAAAAAAAGTTTGGTAATTCTGGCTAGGCTTTAAATAATTTGTTTTTGCTTGTACTGACTTTATTGTTTGTCCATTTTCTATTGATATCTGCTCTATTTTTTTTAATTACTTGTGATTTAGTTTACTCTTTACTACTTTTAACTTCTTTACTGTTTTTAACTTCTCATTGTTGTAGTTGAGATCATTGTAATAATTCTTTCTTATTTCCTAATATTAACATTTAAACCATAAAATTTTCCCTAGGCGCTTCCTTAGCTGAATTTTGTGAGTTTGGTATGCTGAAGTTATTTTGATTCTCTTCCTACCTTACTGTGAGCTGTTTTGGAGGAGAGACCGTATCATATTCATTATATACCCAGGACCTACTGCAGTGCTTGATAAATAATTACACTCAACAACTACTATAATAATCAGTATCTTTTTTTTGGTCAGTGTACTCTGCTCACAGGACCCTTCTAATAGCTGCTTTGTCAGGGAATCATTTATGATAACATTGGTAGCATTTACAGTTCTCTCTGTGCACAAAGGGACTAGATTACTTTTAGCTCATATCTCCTCCCAATTATTCAAGGCATTCTTATTCTTCATTTGCCCTGTCAATTATAAAAGACAAGATAACCAAGACCCCTTTTTAATTAGCAATGCAAAGTCACTCTTAGGAAACGTCCACAGCTGTATAAATTAAAAATTAAAAGCAGAAAATAACAGAAATTGATTGCTCTTATGGGTGTTTTTTCTCAGGCCTTTGTCCTCACTTCAAAATACACAACCTCCTCATGATCCAGGCGATTGCATTGACCATCTTATTTCTATACTGTGCAGACATAATTCACCTCTCTGAAAAAGTGGAGCAGAGAAACACATTACTCTCCTTAGAGATTTATCCGCATTAAGAACAATAGACAGAAACAAAGAGTTTACATTATGTGATTAATGTTTTTCTTAACATTTTATGAAATCTCCTTCTAGCCTTACTTCGCATTTCACTGTTAGACAAGCTCAGCTTTATGTTGTTAGATCATGAATTCCCTAAGATCTGTCCACAGAACAGGCTCCTTAATTTCTAGAAGTGCATGATATATCTGCAGCTTCTCAAACATCAACTAACAAAGGCCCCACGGCAGTTTTATGAAGACCCCAAATGGATCCTCTTGTTTTTCATTTAAGTCAATTGCCCATTTTTCTGTCAGAGCTGCTAGGCAAAACAGGCTTGGCAAGTTTATCCTCAAAACCATTTAGAGTAATTTGTGAGAGAGATTGGAGACACTTCATTTGCTTCTTTGCAGTCAGTCACCATGGTGGAGGCAAATTAATTCCATGGCTTTCTCTCTGGAGAAACCTTTCTGCAAACAGCCTTGTCAAAGAGAAATGTGATGGCTCTGAGTAATATTAAATAGAAGTTGAAGTAGGTTTAAACCAGACAAAACTCTATTGGTTCTTACAGTTGATTGCCAACCTTGCCTTGAGAAGATCTGGAAATACTGAGTCATCTAGCTCTTAAAGGCTTGGAATTTGGAATATGTCCACATAAAATATTTGAGGTGTGGTAATGCCAATTATAATGTTGCAGTTTGCTAAAGAAGTTCTTGACATTTTATGTGCAAAAACAATTTTTGGTAACTCAGGCAACTAAGGGTTAAGATTAAGTCAATTGACTCTATCATATGAATAAGCATATTTTACAATGTAGTGGTTTTATCTCAGAAAACAGGAAGGAGCTCAAATTTCACAGTTCAGGCCATCCCAACCTGAAATACATATTTATTATTTTTTGGTGATTTTCCATTGTTCTTTGAAAACTTGACAAAAATTTTTGGAAGTGGAAGAAATACAGCTGGAGCAGGCCAATTTTGCTCACAAATTCTCTGAGCTCTACTCCTAGATAAGTCCTTGTTAAGTCTGTACATGGCACAGACATCTTTGTTTCTTAAATAACACTTTTTACTTTTAGAATGATCCTTCTTTTCCCCCCAGGAAGGCTTTACGTGAAGACAGAAGAAATTCTGGATTCAGTGTACCATGCTCTGTATTCGAGGAAAATAGCTCAATGAAGATCAGACTGGAAGTTTTTCTTCTTATGATCTTAATGACAAGCAGGGCATGAGCAGTTTAAATGCCTCATCCTGCAGGATGGTGATAATAGCCTGAGTATCTCATTTGATCCTTGCCCCAGCTGGTAAGAAAGGAAAGGCAGAAAGTAATAGGCCCAGTTTCATATAGGATGGTATGATGAGGTCACATAACTCATACGTGACAAAAGGAGAATTCTCACTTAGACTTTGGTGTTTTGCTTCTCCCAAACTGCATTTTTGTCTTTCCTTCTCTTTCTTTTCTTGTTTCCTTCCTCTCTTCTCTTCTTCACCTCCCCTACCTTCTTGTCCTCTCCCCTCCTTTTCCCTTCGCTCCCCTCCCCTTCCCTTCCCTTTCCTTCTAGGAAAATAACAGGTACAAAGATTCACTCGAGAGACTGTAGAATCTCTGGACTAAGTGTTTCTATAAAGGCATAATTAGGAATGGTTACATTTCAAAAATTGATCATAAACATATTTACAACTCTTCTAACTATGTCTATACATGACATAGTAAGAACTAACCTCTCATCTGAGGTTAGTTGTTTAAAGAATTCAAGATATAAAATAAAAAAATTATGTAAGCCTTTAAACAATTTCTGTAGAATTTTCCATTTTGGGATTTGTAGATACATCGGCAGTATCTCTGTAGCTACTAATAAGAGCATATTTTAAACATAAGTGGATGTAATAGGCTGAATATATCCCTCCCCGAAAAAGATCCTGTCCTAATCCCTAGAATCACTGAAGATATTATCTTACATGGTAAAAGGAACTTTGCAAATATGATTAAGTTAAAGATCTTAAGGTGGGGAAGTTGTTCTGAATTTTCAGAGTTGGCCCAATGAAATCACAAGGGAGGCAGGAGGATCAGAGATAATAGTAGGAAATGTGACAAGGGAAGGAAGACGCTAAACTGATGAAAGGAAGGGGCCACAGAGTAAGCCAAGGAAGGAATGCAGGTAGCCTCTAGAAGATGAAAAAGGCAAACAAATTCTCCCCATGAAGCACTAGAAGAAGTGCAGCTTGATGTTGATTTTAGACTTTTGTTCTTCAGTGTTTGTGTTGTTTTAAGCCACTAAATTTGTGGCTTAAATAATAAATTTTAAAATCATTAAAATTTATTAAAATAAGATAATTTGTTATAGTAGTATTAGAAAACTAAAACAGTGACACTTGTCTTTGTTTTTTTTGCAATCCAGGGCATCTTAGTCAAGCAAATGAGTATCTAGTTTGTTAAATTAAAGACAACACTCTCCTTCACTACATTGTTTTATATAAATTTATGACATCTTAATTACTTGCTGAGGTTCAATTTTTATTTTGTTGATATTAATCTTTTCAAAGGAACATTTTGTTTTTGTTCTGAAAAAGTAGCCTCCATCACCACAAACATTACTCAGAAATGAGTTTATTATTTTTAAATGAAAATGTTAAATTTTCTTGTTATGAAAATAATTTTTATTCTGTTTACATTCAAGTAAACAAAAAGGCATAAATAAGAAAGTGAAAGTTGTCTGTGATCCTCTCATAACCGGGAAATGCTGTGATGTCAAACACAATGAGATTATCTTGTTGAGGGTCCACTGAAAGGGGTAGGGGCTTCCTCAGCTGCTCAGAGAATGAAGCCTGCAGAAGTAGGCTTTGCACTAGAAGGTGAGCTTGGAGATTGAGGGAAGCAGCTCGAACAAGTATCAAGGATCTGGGTGGAATTGCTCTAAACTGTCCTGGTGAGCAATGGACCAGGAAACGGGACTCTGACAAGAAACCCTAAAGATACAGCTGAGCTTATGCCTGCTCCGTGTAGCCATTAATAATGCTGCTTGTGAACATTGCTGTTGCCTTCCTTTGCCTCAGAGCCTTCTGTAAAGTCTTGGTGGAACATATAAACTGGTTTCTGTTGTTTTTTGGGTAATTAATTGAAAATCTGCCATTGGGATGAAGTCACAGAGGTGAGCGTACTCTCCATTCCCTGGAAGCCTGGGTGTTACTTGTAGCTGAAGGAGGAGACATTTGGTGTTAAGTGGCTTCTCCTAACACTGGTAAATGGTCCTGCTGCTGCAGAAGATGCTCTGCCAATCAGCCATTCAGCTTCAGCTCTCAAGCCTCGCTTCTACACAGTCACTTACCTTCCAGGGTGCAGTCTCCAGAGTCTTCAGAGATGAACTGTAGGGACCTCCCGGCACTGGAAAGGCTTCATGCTTGTTATGTAGTTAGGACAGAGGCAAATACAGTGGGAGAGCAGCTAGATGCTACGTGGATCCCAACACCCCAATTAGAGAGACAAATCATATTCTTTTTTGAGTTTCCTGTTATGAAATTACTTAACTGTCTTCAGTGCTTTCTAGGAAAGAGAGGCAGAAGGAAGCCTGCATGGATATAGTCCTGTGGCATTTACCTTGTCTTGTATCTCATCAGTGGAGAAATGCATGGGCAGTAGGCACTTCAGAGGTACTTGCCGGCCCCAGGTTTCTGTTATCTTACCCAAACTCACAATGGTGACCAGCTGAGGAGGCAGCAGCAAGACGGCATGGCGGAGAAGCTAGCTCTAAAGCATGTGAGGCACTTGTGTCTAAACCATCTGTGACAGCGTCCTGGAGATTTAGAAGTAGCTAGTGTCCATGGCAAGGAGGGGTTAATTTCCGACAGGCAACGGAAGCTCAAGTGTGTTCACTAGGACATCAAATGTAAAGTGATGCCATTTGGAAGTCGGAGGTCTGCTTTTTATCCTGGCAAGTATACTTTTTATATTGGCGAGTTGTCATCCCCTAGGGTAGCAGTGGAAAATCCCTGTGTCATGTATAGTTGTAAGTTTAGAGGGAGAAAGGAAACACCTGCTGGACTGCCTTGTATGGCTGCTTAGGGTTTGCTCTGTACAGTTTCAGTCTGTGATGTACATAACCTTCCCTGGAGTTTTACAGTGCAGCTGCCCTGCCACCTCACCTCTCTGTGTTCAGGTATTTGAAGTTCAGTGTTGTATAAGAATTAATTTGCTTAGGGTTGTCTGACATGATCTGTCACATACTTCAGTATTAAAACCCTCAGGGGCTTGTCATTGTCTTAAAAGACGTTTGATGTCAATCTGTGTAAAGATGAGACAGCTATGAAATGTGTGTGTTTATATGTGTGTGCCTGTCTCTGTGTGTGTGAGGTAACATGACCAGCTTTGTTTTAAGGGACCTTCCTGGGAATCAAATCAACACACAATAGTAAACACATGTATAATCAGTTAGGTTCCCTTCTATTGTTTATGATAAGGGCCAGACACGGAAATTAACGATTAGGAGGTGCTAGATATGGCTCTTTTGGAGATAGTTGGGGTGAGAGAGGTGGTTATATGGCCCTAATTAATCTTTTCAAAATTTAAGGCATTTCATTATGTGTTTTGGGAAATACACATTGAATTTCCATGGCTCTTAAAATTTCTGGATGTCGATAACATCTTGCATTATATATTGTGTACTCAACCATTGATTTAGAAAGGAACGGGAGTGAAATTAATCCAAAACATAAAATAATCCAAAACAGGCTTTATTTAATGATGGAATGCAAAGTAGCAGCTTGGTGTAGTGGCTCTAAGATAGAAAGCTAACTCCTTCAGAAGCTGGGCTGTGAAGACCTCTTGCAGGTGTTAGACATGGCCAGGTTACCTTCGACTCTTACGCTGAATGCCTCCTGTAATTTCATTCCAAGCTGAGAATGGGTAATGCTGACTCTGAAGTGGGTAGAGAGCATTGTGCAGGTGAGAGAGGACAGGTTGCCAAGGCCTGGTCGTGGCTTCAAGAATGCCATTTTTTTCTTGGCTTGTATGATTTCTCAAGTTCTACCCCAGCCAGTGTAAATAACTAGGTAAGGAAAAAAGAAGGTGGACATAACTCCCAGTTGCTTCTCTTGTTCTTCAACAAAATCCACCTAAAATTTAGTCAGTGTGGTCTGTGTGGAATTGAGAATCCTCTAGGTCACAGGAGCTTAGAGCAGGGGCACCCTGCTTCTTTATTAGGCTGAGTGTGTGAGAATGTTGGCATTTATGGGCCCGCCTACTACCATATGAAGGATTCCCAGCTGGGCACTTGTCCTGTGTTCTCATCCCCGCAACTTTGCCTGCCAAAAAAGTACATCTAGTATTCAACTTACTAGGGGACCAAGATTTACCAGCGAGTCTCAGCTGCCTTTGTTTTTGACTCTCCAGCTAACAAAAATGAGCACTATTCCCATATAGCCTGCAAAGCAAATAGAAGCTGAGTTTAGTGTTGCTTGCTATTGCCACAGACTCTTTGTGCCAGACTCTGGTTGTTCCCATAATATGTTCTTTCCTTCATCCAGAGACATGGCTCATCACTCAGACACTATATTCCCAGCCTGCCTTGTGGCTGGGTATAGTCACATGAATGAATTCTCACTGATAACGTATGAGCAATACCAACAGGTGCCAAGAAGCCGGATCCTTAATGACGTAAGTGAGCCAGTCAGTCCTGCCGTGGTCTTGGTTTCCCTGCCATGCACAGTAATACATGGCTTCACTCCTTAAGTAGTCTGAGTTAGGGTGACTTCCAGCTGAAAGCACGCAAATGAAAACCGAGGCCAACAAGTTTGTCTCTGAACATCTTGTCAGGATTTCCCCCTGAGCAACTGTAGCAGATTTATGCAAGCTTCTCAGAACTTACAAGTTTCACTTTCTTGCCAAATGTGTTTTAAATTTATCCTGTCTCATTCCTGCTGCTGTTTAAGCACATGTTTTATTGTCCTATCAGAGGAGAAAAACTCTGGGTGATTTAGAATTATTTGGCAAAGCACAGCCACTTCTATTTCAATGTTAATTAATCTCTAGAACTTTAAGACTTTCTTGACAGAGCTCATTTTATAACCCTTTAAATTGGACCCAAAGCAGCTAATTATATTCTAGTCTAATTGATCTCTTTTTCTGTTCCTTAAACTATTTTTACTTAGAGATTCTATGTTTCAAAAACGTGGAGGTAAATTATGTTCCTAACATGACTTACAAGGTCCACGATTATCATTATCTGAAGTTAGAAAAAGTCGATTTTAGCTTCATGAGCAAATATCCCAAGACCCTACGAGCTTCCACCTGCTGCCTTGTGCCAAAGCTAGTGCCACATGTTTTAGGCGTTTGTAACTTCTAGGTATCAAATTTTGTTTTGGTTCTTTTTTGCTGCATAACAAACTGCATACATCTTTGTGGCTTAAAACAACAGTCATTTATTTGGCACACAAACCTGTGATGTGGCATAGTTTGGTTAGGTCAGCTCATCTCTGATTGAAGTTTGTTAAGAAGGGTAGGGTGTCTTAACTTGTGAGACAACTCACTCATCTTGTCTGTTTCATTCGTCTTGGCTCTTGGCTGGTAGCGCGGCCACTGTCTGTGGTTGGAGACTTGGTACTTTTCCATATGGTGCCTCCATGGAGCTACTTGAGACCTTACAGCACGGTGGCTGGATTCCGAGGATAAATGCTCTCAGAGGGAGGAAGTGGAAGCTATCAGTCTCTTAAAAAACCCAGAATCCTTTCTACCATATGCTGTTGATCAAGTGGCCACAGATTCTGCCCACTTTAAAAGGGTAGGATATAGCAGGAGTAGAAAGACTTTATGAAAGAAAGGATATTAATTTTACCCAGATTTTTAAAACAAGAAGATGGAATCACAAAGATTAATTTCCATAAATTTACACAGCTTGTAAGTGGCAGAACTAAACATTTAATCCAGGGAGTGAGGCTACAGACTCCTTTGTTCTTAACAAGTACACGTTTATGAGAAAATTTCACAAAGGGAAGCCTTTTACAATTGACTACTATGGTTTAATTTTAAGTCTGCGAATCAGTCTCAGGGGAACTAGATCTTAATATGTAAATACAAGAAACACTCCCACTGATCAGTGAAGACTGGCTTTTATTTCATTGTAGCGATGTAACAAATTATAACCGATTTACAAATTTTAAATCTCGAATTTTAAATCCTCATTATTTTTATTTTGCTCACTGCTCATCTCACCTCTGAAAATAATTTACTTTTTATACTCTCTGATTTAAAATATAATCTGATCTAATAATTTTAATATTTCCTTAAACATTGTTCACTTTTTCTGGGATAAAAACAGTTCAGTCTTTAAGATTGTCTATTTTCTTCCTAGTTTTCTGTACCGTGGTGACATCTGGGTATATGGGCATGCGAAATCTATTCTTTTGGGTGTCTTCCCCAAGACTAGCAGAGCTTCTTTGACATTGTGAGCACCCAGGGAGAGCGGTTCATCAGACAGTCTACGCTTTTCACTGTGGCCTTCCCCTACGCTTCCCCAACAATCCATTCATTTGGGTTTGGTATGCCATAAGCCTTTTAAGGTTGTTTCGCAGCTACACAGAACCTAGCAGAAGCTCTGAAATAACTCCATGAAATTGAAGTGATCTAATTAACGTGTGAAATGAAATAATCTTCCTTTTGTAGACTCTGTTTGGGTGTCTGGAATGGGGTGAGGGCTTGAAGTCTTATTTCCGTATTCTGCTTGCTTCGGGATTGCTAGTGTGTGGTGGGGCATCCTTCAGAGCAGTCCTGACTAAAGGCGAGGAGTAGTTGAAGCTCAGGAAACAACCCAAGGAAGAGGACTACTTTTATTTTCTCAGGTTGTAGAAACATGTAACCTGGTCAGTATGTGAAAGCGATTATTTTCTTCACTTTGGGAAAATACCAGTTTTAGTTTACTTAAAATAAATTAATGCTTTTTAAAAAGTTTATTACTTTTCCTACTATCTTCTTGAACCAAAAACACATTTTAAGTTTTTAACTCTTTTGATGTTCCCAATTCATTTTACAAAAAGTGAATATTTTATTAATTTTCTTTATCTTTAACATTAAGTGTCAACATTTAATCAGAGAACGATTCTTTTATTGCGTCTCAAGTAATCTTTCTCTTGACAAAGTTCTCAATGGATCTTGAGTCCCAGTAAGAGAGGAATCATGAGTCCCCAAGTCCACTGTATCATTCTTATGCCTTTGTATCCGCATAGCTTAGCTCCCACCTTGGAGACGTGGGGGAAAGGGTAAGAGGGGGGTGAGAGATAAAAGACTACAAATATAGTTCGGTGTATTCTGCTCAGATGATAGATCCACCACAACCTCACAGATTGCCACTAAAGATATTACTCATGTCACCAGATTCCACCTGTTACTCAAAAACCTATGGGAATAAAAAGGCTTTTAAAAAAGGGATCATAGTTTTCCATTGCTGGTGTCTCATTGTGCATCTAACATATGCCAGCACATGGCTTGGCATATGTTAGATGCACAATGAATCTGTGAATGAATGAATGAGTAAAGGAATGTGCTGTCTGTGATTGTAAAGCCAGATTTTTGAATTAACATTTCTGCTAGGAATCAATGTATTTAACTATGACATTTCTTTTTTTAGAAAAGTTTTTTAAGTATGAAGAAATGTTTGTTTTAAAATTAAGAAGGGAAATAAAAAATAAGCAAATGACAATGCCATTGAAATATTTGTTCACATCAGAAAATGCAAAACTATGTTGCAGCATTATAATATTAGAGGCAAAAATTTCTGACACATGCAGGCTAGAACCACAAACTGATAAAGGAAAAATAAACACTAAAATAAAACTGTAAAAATAAACCTTCAAATTATTCAGGATTTTTTCCTCCAGATGATTATTAGTTGTCTCTATACCACTACTTATTAAATAATTACTATGTTCTTATTTGAATTAACACCTTTATTATAAACTAAATGTATCTGGATTTTTGAACTGTGTTCTGTTCTGTTGTACAAATTATACATATTTAGCTCAAAGCGTAATCCTAATGTGAACCTCTCATTTAAGCACCAGTCAGGTAATGAAACAGAACATTGCTACTACCCTAGAAGCTTCGGGTTTTTTTTTTTTTTGGTAGAAATGAGATCCCACTATGTTGTCCAGGCTGGTCTCAAACTCCTGGCCTCAAGTGATCCTCTGGCGTTGGCCTCCCAAAGTGCTGGGGTTATAGGCATGAGCCACTGTGCCTGGCCTAGAAGCCTTCTCTTGATAAATATTTACTGAATGAATGAATGAATGAATGACAGTCTCTGAGAGGCATTAAGAATCTGTTTTCTACTTTCAAATAGTATGAATGTATTCGATGAAGACATAAAGGTACTCATTAAACCCACAAAGGGCACAAAGATGGAAGACAAATAATACATTGGATTATAGACAAGTCTCCAAAATTTCTTAAAATCAGAGCCTGGAAAATGAAACAGATTGTGTAATAGATAAATGTAAATGATGGTATATGAATAAAAAATAATGAACTCTGTAATATTGTAATAATGTAATATTGAAAAGAATCTATAACTTTCCTTCATGAGAATAGGACAATTTAGGAGTTTTAGTTTGAAAGAAGACTATGTACCAAAAAGTGCGAATATAATCTTAGTGTGCTGTTATTGGTATTTTGTATCCAGAACAAGGATGGTTTGACCTCATCTGGTGTGTCATTTTTAGTTCTGGGCATTTCTTCCGATGCCTGGAATTATAGGAAGTTTGTGAACCTCAAATCTTTGTGTATAAAAGGCAAGCTTAGATAGTAATAAAAGTTATATGAAGAACCATGATGGAAGCAGGGATATTTTGTTTCAAAAGAAGGTGTGGGATATCTTGGGAACTTTTCTTTAGACATTTAAAGATTAATAGAGTTTGAGTATTCCTTATCTGAAGTGCCTGCAACTAGAAATGTTTTAGATTTTGGATTTTTTAAAATTTTGTAATATTGATATTCTATAATCACCAGTTGAGTGTATCTAATTTGAAATGTTCCAGTATGCATCACATTGACACTAAAAAAATCTTGAATTTTTGAACATTCCAAATTTCAGATTTTCAGATTAGGGATGCTCAACATGTAAAATGGAAAAAGATGTATGAATTATTCTCTGTATTTCTAGAAGATAAACTGAGACTCGTGTAATATATTTAGGCTGCAGGCTTCAGCTCAATAAACTTATAATTGGCACAGTGCAGTGGTTAAGAAGATAGGCCCTGGAGGCTGACAGGCAGGCCTGCTTTGCCATCCAAGTCTCAATATTAACATTTTACAATTGATGTTATCTTACCTCATTGAAGCATTGTGAAAATGAGATAATGATGCACGCTAAATGCTTAGTTCAGTTAATGGAGTAAACTCAAAACAAATAATTGTATCTTTAATAGCATCTGTCTCCTCCTACCTTCTACACTAAACCACATGGATTTTCTATTGCTCTCTCATGTATTTCAGTTGTTTAGGGAGATGTTCTATCTGTCCCACTAGTCAGTACTCTCAAAATAACTATTTATAAAATGTCTTCACTTCCTGACCTACACCTTGCCCTCCCACAAACTTCTGTATTCACCCACTCCACTCACCTAGTTCTGACAAAAGTCAGCAATGACTCAAGTGCCAAATAAAATACATTCTAGTCTTCATTTCATTTTGCCTTGTCTACAATATTTTGACAAGTTCTTTTCTTATTCTTGGCCTTTATATCACTCCTTGTTCTCTTCCATTTCTGCGTGAACGTTATGCTTTGCAGATTCATCTCTGTGCTTTCATCCATTAAATACTGATGTTTCTCAGGTTTGTCTCTACACGGCACTCTGAGTGATCTTATTGAGCTGAGAGCTGGTGACTTACAAATGCTGAATCTAAATTTTGAACTTCTCTATTGAATTAATGGTTATTATTTTTTTAAGACAGGGTCTCACTCTGTCATCCAGGCTGGAGTGCAGTGGCACATTCTCAGCTCACTCAACCTCTGCCTCCTGGGTTCAAGTGATTCTTGTGCCTCAGCCTCCTGAGTAGCTGGGATTACAGGTGGGCACACCATGCCCAACTTAATTTTATTTTTTGTATTTTTAGTAGAGACAGGGTTTTACCATGTTGGCTAGGCTGGTCTTGAACTCCTGACCTCAAATGATCTGCCTGCCTTGGCCTCTCAGAGTACTGGGGTGACAGGTGTGAGCCATTGCACCTGGCCTTCTACTGCATTTAGACTCCAGTGTATAGTTTCCTCCTTGCATAGGTCCACTTGGATGTCCTACAGATACCTGAAACTTAACAATTGCTCCCAAATGCAATCTTTATTCTACATGCTCAGTCTTAGTAAATGGATAATTAAGCTGGCACCTGGGAATTACCTTTTTATCAATATCTTTATCCAAAAGGTTATCAAGTGCTACCAGTTTAAACTCATGAACATATCTTGATGAAATCCTCTTCTCATATCTATTACTCCTTCCTTTATTCAGCTCTCATTTTATTTTTTCTGACCGATGCAGTAGTCTTCTAATTAGTTTCCAACCTTGCCCTGATGGCCGCCAGAGTGATTTTTCTCTGTAATTTTCAGCTTAAAATGCCTTAAGTTCAAACTCTATGGTATAATATTAAAACTCTCTAAAAATGTTTAAAGGAAGATTACACCGATCATAGCATTTATAAAACATATTAATGTATTCATACAACTTTGTTTTTATAATTTTATAAGGAAGGCAGAAGTGGCGTTATTCTCTTCCCGTTACATAGAAGAGAAAACCAAAGTATAGGGAGGCTCAGTGACTTGCTGTCAGACACCAAGCTGGTAAGTGATGAGCATGAGCTGGAACCCAGGCCTTCTCTTTCCAAGCTCCTGTTTACATTGCATTATGGTGTGGGCCAGGCTGAAGTATATTTTTTACCGTGTGCAATGTTTTGTATCCTGCTTCTTTCCCATGAATATTATAAACCTTTTCTAGGTCAAAAATTCTTCACTAACATAAAACTGAAAATCAGCATAGAATTTTGAATTTTCAGTGTTTCAATATGAATGGAACATATTTCCTCTAACATCCCGTAAGATTGAACACACACACACACACACACACACACACACACACGCACGCACGCACTTCACAGTTCTCTCTTTTTTAATTCAAAGTGAACTATCCAAATAACAGACAGAAATAGTCACAAAGGATAAAGTACAAAAAATAATTCATTCAAAACTATACACTAAACTTTATATATTTATAATTTGATAATTCCGTTAGCAAAGAGTATAGCATAAAATTCTTTGTGACAAAGAAGAGTAGTTTTTCTCATAAAAATGAGGAGTATATATAAGGGATGAAGGATAACCAAAACTTGGCATATACAGTTAGTAGGGAAATCCCAATGATTAATACTTATTTAATCACAGAAAATTAAAAAGTTATATAAAATCAATCTTACCTATATATTAAAATTGATTTCAATTCACTCATGGATCCAACACCTTTTTAGATGGAAAAGGTTTTATTAATTGACTTAACGAAAAAAACGCTACCTATTAAATTTATGTACTGTTGCTTAAAGATATCTACAGAATTCTTACCTGAATGTTTCCTTGCAACAGAAATAGAAATCTATGGACTAGAGACCCTCTCTACGAGTGAGTCACTGATAAGCACAATATATTTATAACTTACATAACATTTCATCCATGTGCTTTTTTGAGCATTATGCAATATTTAATTGACATCAGACTTTCCAAGTTACTTACGTTTATGAGATTTCTTTCCAGTGGGTGTTTCTATATGACTTTTAAAATAACTGTTAAAATGAAAACTTTCCTGTTTTTGCAAACTACCAGGTTTTCAATCAAGAGTACATTCTTGTATTTATGAGACCCACCTTAAGTGTACATTATCCTGTCTTTTAGAGTATCTGAGAGAAATGAATGCATTACCACATTTTGTACATTTATAGGTTTTATTCTCAGGAATACATTCTTTGAGGTATCCAAGAACTAAAAACACTGAGGCTATTACCTCATTTTTTTACACTTATAGGGTTTTTCCTCGGGTATGAATTCTTTAATATTTTCCAAAAGAACTGGGAAAATTGCATACTTTCCCATATTCCTTAAATTCACAGGTTTCTCTCAAATATGAGTTTTTTTATGTGTATGATTGAACATATATTTTCAACCAGTATTTGTGATGTTGCAATCAATTGCATAAAAGTTTACCGATATTGAATAATTAGGATCGCTACAGTGGAATTACATGGTCAAAGGGCATTGACATTTTAAGACTCGATATATATTGCCAGATTTCTTGTATGTCAGTATCTTTTCCTTATTAACACATCTGCATACTATCATTAAAAATATTTCTCAAACTCTTTATTGCCTATGATTTCTAAGAGGATAGATACCATTTGTTTTTCTTTTAACATTTACAGCATTTTCCCAGACATACCAAGAACATTTTGATATATTTAGAAGAGATACAGAGATGTTTCATTATGATAATAGAAAGTTGGGGTGGTTCTGACTCTGGAATCTCAGTTTTCTCAGGCTAGCTTGTCTTTTTCCATGAAGTTTCTAATCTGAGTATGATCATATTGCATAATATCTAAGGAGATGATGGAGGAGGTTTTGCTGTTGAGCAACCCACTATTCTTAGGCAGAATTTTCTCATCCACTTAGGATTTGTTGTATAATTCTTTATTGAGCAAATCATGAACTCCCTTCAGAGGCTTTTGCACATGTCCTTACTGCCTGGAACCTCTGTTTCCTCTCAATTGTCACATCCTTTACGTTTCTTCTTAATGCGCCCAGATCAGGGTGACTTCTTCTTCCATGTTCTAGCACTCCTTACCATTTTTACTCTACTTAATTTTTCTCAATGGCATTTTCCCATCCACCATTACATTGTACTTCCTTATTTCTTTATTCTCTTTCCCCTCATTAGAATGTATGACAAAACACAAGTTTTGTCATTTTTAATTTTATCTATGTCTTCAAAGCCTAGGATGGTGTCTGTCATATAATAGATTCTCAGTAATTATTATGAAATGAATGAATGGGTAGAGATGCATACCACATGCCACTGCCTGTATTCAGTAAATACTTACACCACATCTTTTCGTTTGAGAGAAGATGGTTTTCTCAGACTCCTAGCTTTAATTGTCTGCAATTCTCTCCACACTGTAGTATAAATATAGTTTGCCAGCAGTTATCACATTAGTGAAGCAATTGAGGAATGTTAGAACTAAGTCTTTGTATGTGGTAAATAACATTCTCATTACACCTGTCCTTGGATTGACCATTGAGACTAGGTTTCCCGTATTTTTCAACTTCCTCCAACTATCCCTGGATGAAAGATGAAAGCTTCTAATGTGTTTATTGTTCTTGTTCTTCATAGCCAAGTTCTAACAGGATGTTTTGGGAGATACATAACAATAATCCAATTAGGCAAGCATTTGTTCCATTTTCTTCCCCCCAGAGGTCTTTGAGGTACATTCCCCCCCTCCCCCTACTTACTTATTAGCTTGAAAAATTGAGGCTGGATATCTAATCAGAAAGACAATTACCAGTTCTCTGAGCTTCCAAGTTGATGTTTTATGGTTTTCTAAGTCCACATGAGCTGCAAAAGTTTTGCTCATTATTTGGTAAGCACCAACCAGAAAAGGAACTTTTTTTTTTGTAGCTGTTCTCACTAATGTTGCAGAAACCTTTTTTTTTTTTTCAGTTCACTAAATTTAACTTCAGGCAATTGCTAAAATGTAAGATAACTCCTTTTTTGTTATGCCTTTGGCACATCCAAAGTACAGTTTCACATTAGCAACAACGAGCCAGAGGGTTAAAAAAAAATTAGTTACTTTGGAAGATAGGGACTTAGGCAGAAAAAAAGTCCATTCCAAAATGACAAATATTTAGCATCATTTTTACTTTTATTTATACAGAAGGACCTTCGTTTATAATTGCTTTTTAAATTGGCTTTATAAGTGCATGATTAGGAGGAAACATTTTGAGTTTTATACTACATCAAAGACCTTGACTCTTAACTTCCAATCAATAGTTTGTTTCAGGCTGGGTGTGGTCGCTCATGCCTGTAATCCCAGCACTTTGACGGACCAAGGTGGGTGGATGGCTTGAGCCCAGGAGTTCAAGACCAGCCTTGGAAACATAGAAGGACCTTGTCTCTACCACCACCACCAACAAAACATTAACTGGGTGTGGTGGTGTGCATCTGTAGTCCCAGTTACTTGGGAGGCTGAGGTAGGAGGACTGCTTGAGTCTAGGAGGTCAAGACTGTAGTGAGCTTATTATGCCATTGCACTGGGCACATGGTAAGACATTGTCTCGACAAACAAAAAATGGTGTGGAACATTAAAAATAAACAGCTTGAGGGCCATTTCAAAAAGATAACTAAGACATATTTTGTGAATATGTATGTGTGCTGAGATTTCTTACTAATTTTAGCAGTCCCCGATTCTGACAAATTAAAGACAGAAATAAGATCTTATAGACAAGATCTTTTGTTATTTAGTTAAACTTCCCATCCACAAAACACGGTGGACAGTGTTTCTGTCTACTTATATTGTTTTCATACTTTAGCAAATACCACAAATATCCTTGTACTATATTATTGTGCATATTTTATATTAATCATATATCTGTCACTCCTCTATTCACGCATACACACATGTACATATAATACACAAAATCATTATCATCTGTCAATCATCTGTCTATTTCTAGACATTGGGGTCAGTTTTAGAGCGGAATTACTAGGTTAAAGAGCCTGTTTATTTATAATTAAAAGTAGTTTTACATTGCCCTTTATTGACTTGATTGTCAATTAATACTTCTTCTATTAGAAATAAAAAACAACAAAACTTTTGTTTTCTTATATACCTGATAAGATAGCAGATTGTCACATTTTAATTTCCCCATCTATTGCATCATTGTTTTAAATAATATTCTTTAATTATAAATGCTCATGAGAATCTTTTTGGTAAGTTCAAAAGCTACTTATATTTTCTTCTTTGTTCCTCTGGCCCTCTTCCATATCCTGACAGAAAATGAAACAGAACTTTCAATAGAGGTTTTCAGTCCTTTCTTGGTTTCCTTTTATTAACAAGCTTTGTAGAATATGCAGGATCTGACCACAGTCAGTGGTACGTACTGCCCTTAATACTTGCCTACTAATGGACCGTGCCTACACTTGGCATTATAATCTAAGTAAGATAAGATACCAATTTATTGCTACATCTCCTTTCATTATAAACCCATAATTACATTGAAATGTTTCTGGCTAGGAATTGTTGATTTTTGAAAACCAATATGATGCCTGTTCTGAAGAGAATAGCATCAAAGCCCTCTTTAGTTTTTGTCACTGAACAAATACTGCCATCATGTTTTTGCAACATGCATTTATATCATGATCACTTCCAGACATAGCCTCAGTCTATCATTGCAGGAGACATTTTAATTTGATTTTCCTGTAGATACTACATATAAAGATTAGAATTCATGAGCATATCAAAATTAATTTTAAGGGTCATTTATATGTCTCAGATTATAATTCTGTGCACTATACCTCCTTCTACAGCCAGGATACTTTTCTATTCAACTTATTTTATAAACCAGTTTTTCCCCATAGGGAGCAAGGTGGTGCCATCAGAAGAAAAGACATACACCCTTTGGCAAACAAACTGTACAAAGTGATAAACATTAAAATAACTGCTCCCAACAGACAAATACTGTAAATGAGTGAACCTTTTATAAAGATACATTGTGAAAGGGCACAGTTATACTTCAGCTGTCAGCATGGCTGCTGGAGGGTCACGGGGGATGTGGCTTGACAGGATTGTCACTAAACTTCCTGTGTTTATAAAAGACTGGGACACAGGTCCACACTGTCTCCTAAGATGTTTGCTTTCCCCTCCGTAGTACTTTCTGGACTTACTGGCTATGATTTTGAAATTCTTTTTACCTCTCAAGGAAATCAAGACATTGTTTTTGACAAGAAAAGGATTTTAAATGGTCTATTAATATATTTACATAGTTGCTGAATGTCCACCACTGTTGTCCCAAAGCAAATTATGAGAATTTGGGAAGCATTTTGAATTGTTACCGTATTCTGTTTTTTTCCATTTTATTTCTGCTCAGAAGGAAATAGTATATAATTTGATTATTACTGACATCATAAAATCAATTAATGTCATTTAAGACTGAATAGTATAATCAGACTGCTTTTACATCCTGGATCAAAGGCTTTTTAGGAATTTGAAATTGTCCTTTGCTTAATGTTGCAGTATTCCAACCTCTCTCACCTACTCCCCCTGGAATAATTTCCCATTAATTTAATTTAATTCACTTAAATTACAATTGAGTGAAAACTACAATAGGATTCTGTCTCTTCCAGACCCTGTTTTCAATATAGTATTGTAAATCTCATTGCCCACATCTTACTCGAGTATCCTTAGCTATTTAATATCACTCCTCTGTGATGCCAGCCTCAGTTACTGTTGTTCTGTTTTTCTTTCTTTAACTGCTCGGGTGCTGTTCTGTTCTTGTCAGCATTGTGCATTATAAGTGGTTAGGGTAACATCTATCTGGCTAGTGAAATGAATATAAGATGTATTTATGAGAGTAGAGTACTGACAGCTTTAAGCTAAGGATGAATTAGTTGGTTTCTTAACCCTAGTGGCCTCTTCATAATTGATCTGCTATTTATTATTATCTACTCTTTAGTCATAAACCTTGCAGTTCACTAATTCTTTTGGTCATTTATTCACCCAACAAGAAATCATAATGCTTACTATGTGTTAGGTACTATTCCAGTCAAGGAACAAAACAGATAAAGACCTGGCCTCTCTCATTGTGTGGGAGAGAGGAAAAAACAAACAGTAGAAAGATATGTATGTCAGGTACCATAAAGAAAACAAAAGAAGGGCAGGAGAACAGAGAGTGATGAGACGGTCAAGGAAGGCTTCTCAGAGGAGTGGCATGTAGGCAGAGACCTACATGAAGTGGGGGAGCAGCCGTGCTTATATCAAGGGGAAGAGTTTCTAGGCAGAGGCGGTAAAAATGGCAAAGCTCCAAGGAGAATGTGTAGTTTAATGCAAGGTTGGGCTCCAGCCTCGTCACTTCCATCAACACTGTGCTCAAGGGTAAGCATGAGTGGGAATGAGTGGGCATAGGGGCTCTCCAGGACAGAGAAAGAATATCCAGCCTCCCAGCAGGCAGTAGGGCAGTGAGATGGTTATAACAGCCATGGTGGGGGAACCTCTGCCTGAGATGAAAAAAAAAAAAGAAGATTGTGGAGAAATAGAATCTCCAAAAATATTTTTCATTCTTTACTGAAAAGTTAAAATTTAGGGCTGGGTGCGGTGGCTCATGCCTGCAATCCCAGGCATGGGATTACATGGGAGGTTAGGAGGCTGAGGCGGGTGGATCACGAGGTCGAGAGATTGAGACCACCCTGGCTAACACGGTGAGAGCCCGTCTCTACTAAAAATAAAAACAATTAGCTGGGCATGGTGGCACACACCTGTAGGCCCAGCTACTCAGGAAGCTGAGGCAGGAGAATCACTTGAACTCAGGGGGCGGAGGTTGCAGCGAGCTGAGATGGCACCACTACACTCCAGCTTGGGCAACAGTGCTAGGCTCCATCTCAAAATAAAAAGCAACAACAACAACAAAATTTAGTTGATGGCTTAGAGTTAACAACCATATTGGCATCATTAGAATTGCTATTTGAAAATTACATGTAATAGAAGGTCAAATCCAAATAGCCACACATATATGAAAAGATGAAAAGTTGCTCAAGTTTGCTATTAGTCAAGGAAATGAAAGAAATGAGAGGGACTGATGTTTGATTAGCTTGGACTGGAACTTTGATAACTCTTATACTTTGATAACTCTTACTGTTTTCAAAAAGCTATCGGATTTGCCTTAGGCATTGCCAGAGACAGGATGAAGGACATTTTATAGTGTTTGAAAACAGTAATAGAAAAAAATGAAGTTGTTTCTCAATTGTATCTACCAAATCCACCCCATTTCTCTCTTCCTCTCTCACTGCCTCCCATCTCACTCGCCACTACCATCATATTTATAATGTCATATGATCAAGGAGAAAAATATGACAGGACACATATCAGATTGTTAACTTGAGTTAACTTGGCTGGGAGATGCTATGGAAGAAGGTGAAAGGGGAACAGGAAGTCACATAAAAATTCTACAGTATCAGAAAGCCTGACTACATTTATGCATTTTTGTATGTGTACAATATCTTTTCAGAGTAACTGGCACTAAAGGAGGTATAAATTGAAGTGTGCGTGTTATAGAATATATGCAGACTTTAATGAAAGAATCACTAGGGACACAGCAGCTGCAAAAATAAAATGTAGACCAGTCATGTTCATATTTTTGTTTGTAGGGCATAAATTGGAATTGTAAAATAAATGAAGTTAGATATTTGACTAGGAAATTCCAGATATCTAGAAAAAAATCTGTGTGATACACTGAAAAATTTTTCTACCTAGTTTCACTTGTAGTGAATATACAGAAAATAAAACGACTAGAAATTACCATTTTTCCATCAAGCATGGGAGGCTAGCTACATGTTCTGAGTGGTTCACAGATTGAGGGCTTAAACAGCTCCTTCCTTACTCATATTTTAGCAAATGGCTATTTCAGAAAATGTTTTAACTGCAAACTACCCTGGAAGTAACTTGTCTTCAGTTGTGCATCCCTTCCTGAATTTGTTGAAGTTTGTGGGGCGGGGCTTATCTTGTGACTGATTGGGTGGGAAGAGCTGTACTCTGTTGTAGAGGGTTTCACCGTCCTCTGCTGCCCTTTTGGAATTGACTGGAAACTAGGAAGTCCTTTGTCCATGATTCACCTGGAGGCCTCAGTCAACTTTCAAAGTAAAAGTTTGCATTTCTTGAACTTTCTAAATCAGAGTTGTTATAAGACCCAGACAAGGGCAATACAGTAGTAAAAGGATTTAGATATTCACTGGAAAAAGAGTTTAATCCATATTTAAGAAGCAGTTGATGCAAATCAAAACACCGATACACATGATTAGAATGAAAATGATTTCCATGTTTATGTTCGTCAGCAATATAGTTATTTACAAATAACCCATATGAAAATGTAAAAAAGCATATTACATCTTCACATGCCATCATTGACTGAATAAAGCTTAGTGACATTATTTGCAAATCTGTAGTTAATTGTACATAGACATTTTTTGCGTTAAAAAGGAAATGTACATAATTTAAAATAAATTACATTACACAATTTACAAAGCAATATTAAGAAAAATTCTTAGACAGCTGCCTCCTTATTTAAACAAAATAAATATTCAGGTAGTTAAATTAACATAAAATACACATTTAGGGAATAATAATTTAAAGAAATACAGATTGCAAATTTAATAAAGTTATATTTTACAGTGACAGATACTGATCTCTTCAAATCTCTGTGATAGAAATGGGAGAAAAAATTACCAGAAAGAGGGAATCTAAATGTTTACTTTCTAAAAATGAACACAAACAGATTTCTGAAAAATAGTTGGGGGAAGTTTAACAGTAGGTAATCTAGAAACTATGTGTTAAAAACAGAATAAATCTACAAAACACAATAAGACTGACAGTTATATTCTAAATAACGTAGAGATTTCTGATTACTGAGAGATCTGACTTGGTAGAAACACTAAAAAAAAAAAAACCGCAAAATTAACTGTTTAATATTTGTTTTATTCATTGAATAATCTAGACATAACCATTTTTCAGTGTCCCTGCTAGATATAGGATTATCATAACACACTACAAACCATCTTTTTAATAAAAGAATTACTGTTTGCTTAGGCCACACACCAGTTTCTGATGCCTGAAATCCTGTCTTGCAGCCAGGGCTGCCTGAGGGAGGACCAGGGGAGACTCTTATTCCCAGAACAGGCAGATGTGGTTCTCACAACAAAACTAGCCCCAGGAAAGATTACATTGTGACAAGATTCTTCACAGATTTGCTCAAGGACTACTGTTCTTTCAACACCCTCAATCTTAGAGCGGAAATAGAAGAGGAACCCACACTAGAATTAGGTCTTATTTTTATAAATAGTGAGACCAGATCATTGGGGAATCGTGCTTCGCATGCACTATTCAGACCCACATCAGCTTTAGAACAGACTCGCTCTTCTGTCTGGTACTGAAAGGTACAGGCCTCCCTCACTGTCCTGTGGTGTGGAATGTGAACGAAGACTCGAGGTGGAGACAGGAGGATATGGGGTGATCTAAAGCAAGTGTAGGCATGGACATTTTTACAGAAAGGGGCTTTTTTTTTTTCTTGCATGCCTTCCATGTTTTTCCTTCCCCCTTTATTCATTTCTTTGACTAGTGAATTTGGTGTGTGTCAGGATATTCACACTCTGAGTGAGTGACCCTTTGATTCTAATAGGGAAGGAAATATGGGAATTCTCCTCTTCTTTTTTTTTTTAAGTTGGGCATATTGAGAGGAAAGTGGTTCTGAGGAATGTAGATAAGAATGGCTATTGAGAGTAGAATGAGACCAAGCAGAGAAAATAATCAGAAAGGAGGAAGGATAGAGGTTGTTGGGGAACGTGAATAAATATGTGAGAGGTGTACTCAATTCCTGTAGAAGACAGACATGAATTTCTATTGAAATACCCAGGAACTTAACAAGGGTCTGATTAAGCTACAGTGACCACTGCCACCTACCTGAGGGTAGTGAGGGGAAAAATCAAACTCCTAACACCATGGCCTAAAGACACATATATTACATATGGAAAAATACAAACCCCATCTGAAAACAAACCTAGAGTAAAAGTCAACATGTTTAAGTGCTAGCTTCACTCATTAAGCATTTTTTCCTTCTTTTGGATGTCTTAAGTATCTATGTATACAAAAGCCATTACTAACTTTTTTTTTTTTTTTTTTAACAGTGCCTAGCAGGGTGTCTTACATGTCAATACATATTTGCCTTGTTATAAGTAATTTGTGCTTCGTTATAAGTAATTAAAAACATGCTTTTATGTATTTTCAATTCACTTAAGCTACACCATAGTGTCCTGAAAAAAAGCTTTGAAATAAAGATTATAGTTAATACATTGGATGAAGTATTGATGAATAAGCAAATCAGCCCCTTTCAAAAGAGAACAGTTAGTCTTCTTCTATATGGTTTCTATTGAAATAGTCAAGCAAAATCATATAATACTGTGTTAAACTTTTTCCGCTCTTTTCTTTTTAAAACCAGTAAGACCTTCATACTAGGGAACAGCAGTTTTACGTCTTTTTAGCCTCACAGACCATTTCTGTAAGGCACAAGTGTCAATGGAGAAGTTACTACTATATTCCCCTCCCAAATTTTTAGAAGGAACAGGAAGAATAAGATTTTGATGAAATTCCAGTAAAATATTTAACGCATTGACTCATGCCAGAAACAAAAATAAGGCCATTTTCGTGTTATAAACATGAATATAATAAACTTCCATTTGTCTGAAATAGCCAGATTGCTACATTCTTTTCAGCTTTCTACCAAGAGGTTGTCTAGTCTTTATTTATCCTAACATTGATCTTCCAATATGTTCTCTAATGTTAGGTCATGTTAAACCTAATTTCTTCTCTCTCTCTCGTGTGTGTGTGTATGCTGTAAAATCTAATCAATTTATGAATAAAATGTCTTGTATTTTTCATAACATTCTGTAATTTGGATTTTCTAATTCTTATAGGTAGGATGATACTATTTTTTTCTGAATTAATAACATTTTATAATATCTTAAGTATAGCTTTAGTAGGAAGAGTATTTTAATTCTAGCCCACATTTTAAATTATAAGGTGTTGTGCACATTTCATAAGAGGTTTAGTTGAATTTTTCAAGTAACCACAATAGATTCTTTCTTAACCATTTTGGACAAATGGAGTTTATGTTATTCAAAGAGATCAACTTGAGGATTATCTGGAAGACCCCTGAGTATAAACATCGACAATCACAGTTTTAGAGTAACAATATTATTTTTTCTTCCTCTTTAATAAGACAGATAAAATGGATTTTGGATTTATGTTTTTTTTGTTTGTTTGTTTAAATCCTTGGTTTAAAGTAAAATTCTATCTTACTGACTACCTGTTCTCTTTCAAATGATTTACATTGCCTAATATAGTGAATACTGAATAAGAAATTAGTGCTTACTGCATTTAGTTCTTATTGAAAGACAAATATTTTCATTTTGGGGACAATGACATTGTAACGTGATGTCTTTTGTAAGCTTTGCAAATACTTTAATGAAACAGCAGGGGGAGTTCACACTCCAGTATTAAGGTAAAATACCTTCTAAATCCAAACCGCTTTTACAGAACACTGCTGTTTAAAATAAAATAGCCTGTTACGCTATTTTTCAAAAAACCTGAAAAGCTAGTGTCCTCCTCTCTTGCAGAGGTTGTTGCAATAATGTTGCCTGAAAAATGGTATTGCTTTTTAATGGCACCTTTTAAATTTTCATATGAAAGAAATCTGCTAAGTATTGTTCCACTGTGCCATTCCTGGGGCTACATCTTTAAAAAATATAGCTACTTCTGATACAGTGGTAAATGTAATGACTGTAAATTCTCACATCTCAAATTAAACACTGAACATAGTCAGTGAGTAAATGAATGAAAAAGAAAGATGACACCATGGAGAGTTAGCATTAAAAAACATCCAGACTAGGGGTCAGCAAAATTTGACCTGCAGAGGTGGCCTACTGGCAGTTTTTGTAAAGAAAGTTAGTTATATGGGAAGACAGTCATGTTCATTCTTTTATTGATTAGGGTTGCATTAGCAGAATGGCAACGTTGAGAAATTGCAACATAGACCTTGCTGAAAATAGTTTCTATATAGTCCTTTACAGAAAAAGTTCGCCACTCTTGGTCTAGAGATGTAATGAAGTCTTGGACAAGATATTTATTCTTGTCTTTTAAAAATAGGAAATCATACATTGAAAAGATGGCTTCAAATTTTGTCAGTGAGAAAGACAAAAGACTATGGATTTTAAAATACTGCCCGCAAGACAGACATTCAATCTGAAACTGAGAAATCAAATTAGAGAGAAACAAAAATCAACATATAATTTTGATTTTCTTTAGTTACAAAAGTCATTGATACATTATTTTCTCCATCTGCTCAAAATTAAAAAGACATCCAGTTCCTTTTTTTCTTTTCTTTTCTTTTCTTAACAAAGATAACAAATATAAAAATCTAGTCATAAACAGCCTTCAAAGAACAATTACAAACCAACTAGAAGAATCCACCTTTTAGAGGGTTAAGGGGTAGGGACTTCAACACTTAAATTACCGCCATGTTGTCAGTTTCGAAACGGCTGCAGTGATGAGGAAGTGTGTGTATAGCAGGTGTAATAGCTGATTTCATCTTGCTGCCATCCAAACTGAACTTTACTCTCTTCAGGATACAAGAACTTGCAAATGTCTTCATGACACTCTTGGCACAGATGTCTTCATCCCGTATGAAAAGAGGCAGTTTCTATGGCAATACTGGTTAAGTGCCTAACATGCTGCACTAATATAGTGCAAAAATGTGCCTTCCATGTAGCAAAAAAGATGCAGGCAACCAGTTTGAAAATCAGGAAAAGTAGAAACATATTAACACAAGTAAATTAGTTTTCCAGACAATAACCACTATAAAATACTGAACTGGAGGACTCCTTCTTCTAAGACATTAGTACTTGTCCAGCATTCTTACTTTGGAGAGAGACAAGAATGGATTCTTAAAAAAAGAGTCCTTGTCTCTGAAATGCAGGTCAATAAAATCTACCATCGACCACCAAGATGCTGAATTTATTCAGTGGGTTTTCTGCTTAGCTTAGAGCTTGTTAGGCATTGTTAAAATTGCTTATTAACAAGTACATAATCTGACATAATGTGTATCATTCAACTGAGTACACATGTTGTTAATTTAACTATAGTGTTGTGGAGATCTTGGTAGAAACTCATCATGCTATAAAGTTTTATGGATTAACACTGCAGACAGTCTTGTATGAGGCATCCTACCTGGCCAATTCCACCATTATTTTTTAGAGATGAAGGTGGTTTTTCGGTTGGTAGACTTCAGAAAAGATGACATAAAACTTTCAGAATGCAGCATGTATTCAACTAAATCTCCTGTCATTCTCACGGTTGATGTATGTAAGTGGTACTGTCTTGAATATCTCCAGTGGCAGTATGATTTCACTCTTGTCTTTATGACGCCCTTTTTGAAAGTTAAAATGTATTTTAATCCACACAGTTTGGATACGTGTGTTGTGGCCTCTGGACACCTACTATGAAGTCAGAAAGCCGAAACTGGTTGTTGCCAGGAGAAGTTATATGTTACATGTCAGCATCTCCATCATAGGCTAAGGTTAAAGGTTTCAGTCGGTTGTTTTGCCTTCGTTGGGGTTTCTTTGGCTTTTTGCTGTAAAAAAATTAATTAAAATTGGGAGAAAGAAAATCAGTCTCTAATTGTAAATTTGACTGCTTTAAGTGAAAAAATGTGAAAATAAATTGATAAACCGAAATTGCCTCATTGGCTACATTGCCTAAAGTCCACCTTAGAATTTGATTTTCTGATCTCCTTGGATTTCAGTTTTATGCTTTGAATAAACTCTAAGTAAACTTCAAGTGTTTTACTATCCTACAAAAGATAAATTATCCAAGTGGAATTATTTTAGTATTAACAACAGAAATAATATCATAGTCTAGTCATTTTCCTTTGGCAAGAAACCTTTATAAATAATACATAATTAATAATACATCTTTTAAAAGATAGTTGAATATGTTTAGGTATTACTACAATGTCTTTCTCCATTAGTAATTCAATATAAAAATCAACAGTTCACCATAACCACTACAAAGCAATTCTCTTGAAAGTATACAAGAGAACATACTTGAGAAGATGACCTGCAGCAAGTTCCTGCTCAGCTTTAGATACGAAATGGCTCAGATTTGGTAGCTTTTAGCTCATCGAAGACTAAAGCCATGTTTATTTGGAAGTCATGTGAACAGCAGATAAATGTAGAGTACTTATTTGAGAAATTAGTGTGCTGTTTCTGTGTTATGATTAACTGAAAGTGTTTTCTTTGAAATAGAGATGTTGTGTATCTCTTTGGATTTTTAAATATTTAAACACTCACCAAGCTAGATAAATCATGGAGACAATAAAGAGGAGTAACACAAATGCCCCAGCTGCTACACCGTAAACCCAGGTCTTTAGTCTCCCATCTAAGAAGAATGATATTAGTTATTAATTTACATTAGTCTGGTATACATGAGACAGTCTTTATGAACAATGATCAATCACATATGGCCAATTTCTTTCAAAACTCGAGAGTTATCGCTTCAACACAGTTAATGATTAATGCAAAGCTGCTGTTAGTTAGATACTGCTTCATTAAAGATAAGTTATCAAGGAAAATTGAATTGAAAAGTTATAAATAATGTTTGACTTCAGATTTCAAGTTTCTTTGTCTAAATTTCAGCTGCCTTTCGTCTCAATTTTACTTCAAACTCAATACATGGGTAATGCTATATAAACATTTTCTTCTGATTTTTAATCCATTTTGAGAATTGCAATCATAAGAAAAGATGAAAAATGCAATTTTTAGAAAGTTTCTACAACCTCGAGTTAATGCAGATAGGTATTTAGACAAAAGCTTCATCATTTTCATTCCAGGTAAAAATGAAAGTGAATATATTTAACATCTTATGGAATTAATAATCTTTTATCTAATCTGCACTGACAGTGTGTTTTAAAATTGGCTTGACAATGTCATTTACAAAACCAACTAGTTTGATTAACATCTAAAAGGATCTATAAATCATTTTTTTCCTTTTCTATTATATGGAATCAGACGTAACAGGAATTTTGTAATTTGGGTTTCTGGTCTCATCTTCTTTGAACTCCTCAGTTTTATGCTCTGAATAAACTTCAAACAAAAGATGTTATTAATGACATGGCTAATTTAATTTTATCCTCACATCAACATGTATTTTCTGTTGCAATTAAATATTTGATCTTAGTGTCAAAATTATAGATTGGGCAAAATTGACCTCATGTAAACTCTGGTTTATTCAATATTTGAAAGGCATCAAATGCAAATTGGTACTGTGGAATATTTTTGCCTGGAGCTAGATCAAGTGAGAGGTTCATTTGCTCGAAACAAAGTAAATTAAATTAATATTCTAAATATCTTTTCCTTCTAATCCTAAAGAATTTTTTTTTTTTTAATTTGAGCTGAGTTTAGAATCAAAAGAGCTGTTCCATGATTGAGCTTCTCTACGCTTTGAGTTTCTTCAACAAATGTTCTTTGGGTTTTCCAAAATCAAAGAATATCTAAGTATAAGTTTTTAGAACATGCACCTCTTAAATATATTAACATTTTCACTTTGGGGAAACTATATATAAAATTAAAAATAATGACAATAATATTTTTTTTTCAAAAGGACTGATTTTGATGTCAGGAGATCGGCTTCATTTGTTAGTAAAGAGCAAAATTGCTACTGGTTATCTGCTAGTCCGTTGTCTTGAACACGGAGGGAAGAGCTTCCTATGCTTACACAGACAAGTCAGCTTTGAAAAATAAATCGTACTTTCAGCTAAAAAGCCAGTTAAAGCAGGAATAATGTGATTAAAAGCAAATCACCCAAACATTTAAAATATCCTAAAAATCCAATATTTATTCTCCAGTAAGAGAAAGTGTTCAGACTTAATGCATTAGCAGTGGAGACGTGCTAGCTGTGCAGATTCCTTCCGTCTTTTCTCATGCTTCTAATGGCATTCTTAAGTAGACTATGCCTGGCTCTGCCTAGAGAGTTCCTTTGATTCATGGACTAGGAGTTCCTCCAGGGAGTGAGAAAAAGGGGCATGCTATGCGCTGTTTTCTAACCCATGTAGCCCATTTTCAAGCACCAGGTTAGTTCTAGGGATGAGCATATGATTAAATCCAACAGAGTAGAGAAAGTGTGCAGAGTAGAGAATAGCATTTCATGAGGCCTTCAAGCAGTTGCCCATATTGGCTTTGCGTTTATTACTGGATCCATTAAGAGCTATCTGTTTAATGTGAAAAAAAATTGGGATCATCCCATCCAGAGGGGAAGGCTCCCTTGTTGCTTCCCATCCAGAGGTGAAGGCTCCATCTGTACTAGTGTATCTGGCACTAGTACAGATTCTCAGTATTTGAGTGTGCCGACTTGCAGGGCTAATCCAAAGTGGTCTAGCTACGAAGTGTTCCCTGGCACAGAACTGCATTACTCATGCTATGATCAAATTACAAATTCTGGAATGTCTTTATAGACTCCTTTATCCTAGTTCTGAATGACAACACATTTTTTAAAATTCACATTCCCATCTTTGTTCAATTTGAAATTATACTTGTAATTTTTGGACTGGAAATGAATTGAATCATATTGATACTAAAATGTTCTCCGAAGAACGTAATTTCATTTCTCTAAACTTCAAACATGAGTTATTTTCCATTATGATAGTAAAAATCTGGGAATAGATGGCACTATCAGAATAAACGCATGTAGATGAAATAATCAATAACTCATATAACAATGCTTGCTCACTCTTTTAATCCTTTGGCATTGCCTAAATGCATAACTAAAGGTTTCTACTTCAACACTGGTCTAGTCAGTTCACCTGGCCCAAACGGCTGTAGAAACCAGGTCCTTCCCCGTCCTGCTGGGTTACTGGAGGGTTGGGTTGGATGGACAGCCCGACTGGTTTTCACATCTCCTCTTTTGTCCTCCATGGTGGGTATTACCACCACAGGGATAAGTGTGCATTGCTCAAGGGTGCTGTTAGAAGACATGACTTCAGTGTACCCTTCTTCACAACGGCATGTTTTTGTCTGCAGGAGAACAAGAAGATTTATACTAGCCATGCAAGGAATCTCTGAAAGTCTTGAAGAGAAGGCTTTAAACAGGGATTTTTTTTGGGGGGGGGGGCGGAATTACTATACGTAATTCCTGTAATATTTTTAGCTACATAAAAATACACTTTCGGTATTCATGTAAATGTATTCTCAAGGTGAAAGCAAGGGAATTCAGGACTTTTTAGATTGATAAAAGGAGATGTCTAAAACGGGATTTTTATGCCTCAAGACATGCTTTCTTTGGAGGGAGATAAACTGCAAGAGGCAGTGGGGTGACAAATGATGGAGCCGGCTTGTCTGCCCTGATGAATTTACACATACCTCGCTACAGTACGAGTGGGGTTGGCTACACGATGGGTTACAAGACCTGTCGGCATCAGGCTGGCTCATCACCAAGCAACCCCCTGTAGAACAGAAAATCACGTTTTGACAAATAATATATCTTGCTATGATGAAAATACACTGTTGTTAGTGACTTGTCTTTGAATCTTGAGCTACTTTGGAATCCCAGGAATTTTTCTGTCAGTGGTTGACTGTGAAATATTTGGTTAACCTTGAGCACCTGTCGTGACTCCAGGACCTTCTTACCCAGGGGAGGTAGCACAGTGCCTGCTTCTCAGCAGGTATTCAACAAGCATTTGTTGAAAGAATGATTCTATAGCTGCTATTTTGAAAATACTAATTGCACACAACCGTTTTCTGTCAGGAGCGCCTGAAGCCAAGTCCAGCAATTAAAAAGCTGATTTAATTTTTTTCTAAGGTTAAAATTCTTTCTTGGAGATTCAAAACAATAGTTTTCATGTCCTTTGAAATAACTCTTTAGCTCTTTCTGTTAAATGATCCTTTTTAGATAATGCATTTTTCTTTTTGAGAAAAATAACAATTTCTGCTAATTCAGGGTGTTTTTTGGATATACAGAAGAAAACACATGTATCTACTAAATCATTTGTTTTGAACTATGGTTTTAACTTGGTATCATAGCTGTTTATCTCTCTCTTGTTTATTTTCCAGTGTAGTACCAGCTGTCCCTAGGTTGTTTCAAGTGAGGTTTTAAGATGAAAATAGAGGTCATAGAAAACATTGGTGATATGAAAGAAACTCATATATTTAAACTATACTCGTTCAGCTTAACAGAATTTTAGCAAAGCAAAATTTTTTCTTTATTGATAGAACTGATGATCCTCAGGAATGTAATCACATGTGCCTATTGCTAATTCTCTGTGTTTCTTTCAATACTACAATCTCAAAATACTCATGGAAAAATTGTTACAGAAAAGCAGTTAGTCATTGCAAGGCAACTGCAGTTAATTGGCCATATTGAAGTTATTATCATTAAACAAATACATACATAAAAGGAAAGCAATAGAGTTCCTTAAAAGGACAATTTATAAATTAAAGCAACTGATCAAGATAGGTAATATGCTTTACATGCTTGCCTATTTGTCATAAAGAATGTCATCTCTCCTAAAAGATGAAAGAAGAGTACATGTAGAGTTTATCACAGATGATTTACACATTGGCTTTTTGGTACTGAATAGCATTAGAAATAATCCACTGGACACTTTGCTGAATTAAAAATACGATTTTACAGGTAAGTCTTTTAAGGTTTGACTTACCTTTGCATTGGGAGAAGAGCCCCAAATGCAGTAGAAAAAGAGTTTTTAATATGTAGAAGAAAAGTCAGGCAGATATTAGTTGCATCCATTATTGGAAAAAAAATTGCAAATTTATAGGATCATTTAGAGAAGTGGTTAAATTTTCTTTGAACAGTTTAAAAATGAATGGATGTATTCATTGCCAATCTATGAGCTGAATGGATAACTTCTGTAACACCTCCTCATTCAGAAAGCCCATCTGTCCCTGTCCAGGGCTCTTCTTATTCCATACTTCTTGGAGTGAGGTGGTTGAAGCAGATTTTTCTCTCAAAAAATAATACAGTGAAACAACTAAGGGTTTCTGTTAGATGTCTTTTTTTTGTTATGTATGTGACCACAGGGAGTTGTTATTATCAAGTGTTTCTTGGTAGAGTTTTCTTATGTATAAAATCATATCTTCACAAGAAAAAAATTAATATCCTGATCCAGTTCCCATACAGAGGAAATCAGTAATTTGGGTTTCAATGAATCCAGGTAATTTAAAATTCAATATAAAAATGGATAGTTTTCAAAAAGCATATTGATCCTTGATCCTTTTTCTTACTGTATATATTAAAGTTACATTTCTAAATGGACATTACTCAGAGGCATCCAAATGCACACCCCTTATTTCCCCCCACAGCAGGTTTAAAACACAGCAGCACGTAAGCAGGTCTGCCTGAGCAGTTAACTGTCAAGACTCCTGCTGTTGCTGTGCTATGGCAATTCCCATAAGTTGTTAGATTTATAAAAAGAAATTGTTTATGGAAACGCATTAGATTTCTGGGTCCATGTGCCTGAAATTAAGGTTCTGGTTCTGACTTTCCTTTATTTTTAGGAAATGTGCTTGGTGGTTCATGACCTATCTTGAGCCAAAATCTCTTGCTCCTTCAAGGGATCCTTGGGATCCCTCATGTTTACAGGCTTCAGGTAGGCATTTAGGAATTGCACACTAGAGTAGTTCTTTGGAGGTATATGTCGGTTGAAGTACAATCAAAAAATTATTCCTTTGGATTTCTTCTCTGGATATACAGTAACTTGGGGATGTGGGCACAGTAGGTGAGCTGCTCAGATGGTCTGGGTTTGAAATTTACCAGTAGGTCTTTCCAATTAATTAATTAAAACAATGTCTGAATCATAGATTTCTGAATTCAAGCAAGATATTTGCATTTGTATATCATACGCCCTTGGTGGTATTTTTGGTCTGCATTTATGTTGCCTTCAAGACACAGAAGCAGAAAGTCAAAAAAATTGATTATTTTTAAACATGTAGGAAGTTACTCATATACAAAATTTCTAGAAAAGATAATTTGAAAAGTATTTATAATAATTATTAGAATTAGATAGTATTTTAATTAAATGTTTCAGCAGCGGTACCTAAAAGGGCTAGGTGAGAGATAATTTGAACCATTATAAAATAAAATAATTTGTCACTGGTCATCAGATGGGTGTAGCCAGCTTAGGCAACCTGAATCCCTAACAGGCTTTGAATACTGAAAGAGTAACTTTGTTTCCTTAATTATTTTCTTCAACCAGTCACATGCGTTTTACAGGAAGACTTTCAAAGAACAAAGAGAAACTGAGGGCTTACCTGTGACATTTATACCGTCTGACCTTTGACACCACACTGTTCGGGAAGAGCCCTTCCAAGCACTGGCCATCCATTTATATTCATAGCACTGTCCATCTGCAGGGAAACAGTGCACATTAGCAAAAGCATTCTGTTACACAGAACGACAATCATGGGGATAGAGTATTAATCACATATTTATGAACAACTGAAAAGGGATCAGAAGCCCATCTCTGATGATTCAAATGTCAATTTATTGTCCTGAAGTTGCCAAACATATGTTTTAAAATGGCAGCTATCCCAACTAATTTTCCATGTCTGCTGTCACATTACCTGGTGGGAACCTAGGTTTTTAATTTAATTTAATTTAATTTTTAAAGAATGTTATGCAATAAATATATAGTTAGATACGGAGAATAACTGTGTGTGTGTGTGTGTGTGTGTGTATATAACTGTGTGTGTATATACACACACACATATATATATGTGTATATATATATATATATAGAGAGAGAGAGAGAGAGAGAGAGAGAGAATACCTGGAGAAAAAAAAAAATATATATATATATATATAGAGAGAGAGAGAGAGAGAGAGAGAGAATACCTGGAGAAAAAAAAAATACATATATATATATATAGAGAGAGAGAGAATACCTGGAGAAAATATATATATATATATATATATATATATATGGAGAGAGAGAGTGTATATATATTTAAATAACTATATATATAGTTATTTAAATATATATATAAATATATATAACTATATATATTTATATATAAATAACTATATAGAAAAAAGAGATATATTCTCTATATATATAGAGAGCTATATATATATTTTCTATATATTTTTTTCTCTATATATATTTTCTC
>CAUYLG010035797.1:0-11939 GCA_963573385.1 Cacajao melanocephalus
GTTTATACTTTAACTAAATCCTCTTTTATTTCTGCTTCCTTAGCTCGACTTCCTCCAACTGGAGACACTGTGTCTGGGCTCAAACTCACTGTTTGGTGAGACCCAATGTCTGGGGGTCTCACACAGGAGCGTTCCCCACAATTTTCCATCACATCCACCCTGATGTCCTCTCCTGAAGGGCAGATGGTCACATTCCAGAATGGGTGAGTCTTGTACCATGTCTGTTCAACTGAGGGGAAAACGTGACACAGTCAGAGTAAGGAATGAAAAGGGGAAAATGAGGCAGAAACATACGGCACACGTGCAGGTGCTGGTGTACTGTGTGGGTTCGGAGGACAGACTCGGGGCTGAGGGAAAGGATGTAATATGATGAAAGAAGACAGAGACCCCACATGGAGGGCAGGAAAACAGCCCAACACAGCGTCAAAGGCCAGGGGGCATGAACCAGTCAAGTGTGCATTATGCATCAGGTACCCATGACCTATGTGATGGGATTGAAGACAAACACACCAAGGAACAGGGAGGACCTAAGGGTTCCATGAGCTCAGCACTCACCGTGGATGAGACGTCTGTCTCATCAGACAGCTCTTAACACTGACCTCAACGTGATGCTGCTCATCACTGAGGATCCTGGCATCATTCTCATCGGACACACACTGCCGGCTCTGGCCACCTGGAGGGAGATAGAGGGTGGGACTAGTAGATCCCAAAACGGGAAGACAGCCAGGGGGTGGGATGAGGATGTAAAGGGTGAAAAGATACAAAAAGTAAGGAGGTGGAGGAGTGGGTGTCTTTCTGGGTGTGGGGCTTACCTGATGGATGTAGATCTAGAGTCCTCAGGCATGTCGTAGGTAAAGACAGTGTTCATTTATCCTCTCCATGTCCTTGACTCAGCCAAATAGGTGTGTTGCTAAATAATTGGTCTTTAAAAATATTTTGGTAAAAAGACTTTTAGGTGAAAAATCATTCTCCAGCATGTGCAGAATAGCAAAAATTTTTAGTCACCTGAGGTGCATTCCCTGGCTTCCTGGTCAGTTTTCCCAAAGCCTCCACTGCCGCCCATGCATCCTGGGTTCCTTCCACACTCCCTGAGGTTCCTGATGCACATGAGAAGGTAAGGGCCAGAGGAATTAGTGGATCATGGATCGAGGTGCCATTTCCCATCTCTGGAGCTGGCAAAGAGTGGAGTCATAAGCTGACATTGAAGAGGCCTCTGCCCTCACAGGGTGTTTGGTCACCTCATTGCCCAGACTGGACTCTGAGAAGAAAGAGGAACTTGACTGTCTACAGAAAGTGATAGCCCTGAGAAGAAATCTATGCAGATACCCACAGGACAATCACTAAGGTCACCTGAGATTGTGAGGCAGGGATCTGGCCTCAGACTCAAGGTTCTTCTCCAATACAGAAGCAGCAGCCACATGCAAGCCAGAAACTGAAAGAGCCTCTCCAGGAGGCTCAGGGGCCAGCAATGACTCAGCCTGACATCTGTGCATGGACCTTCCCTTGTGTGTCTGGCTGTGGCTTGGAGGGCTTGGGTCTGAAAAGTGGGGACAAGGAGGTGGTGTCCAGACAAAGCTTCAGTTGCTAGGGGGCATGGATACGGTGCTACCCTCATCATTGTTGCCTGATCAAGGTTCTTGTGCCAAGAGTCCTGGCACACTCACTTCCCTGCCCCTGGGTGTTGGCTGAGGGAATGGAAGTGGGGAGGGGAGGCTAGAGGCCTGGCAGAGCCACTCCTCTCTGACCTAGCAGATTCAGAGCTCACTCAGGCAAGCTGCTCTTCTGTGGAGCCTCTTCTGCCCTCACCCAGTTTTTCCTATTGTCAGCCTTGCCTGTGTGCCTGTGTATTGAGAAGGGATTGAAGCTGAGAAGCAATCACCAGAGGTCCCACCTTCTACCTCTCCACCCTCAAAAAAGTCATGGATGACTCGCAATTTCCGCTACCCGGTCTTGCACTGTCACTGATGTGTACCTGCCTGTCCTCACATTCTTTTGCCTTCTTCACCCAGACCTGGCAGTGGACACAAGGTGGGTGAGTGTGCAGCATCAGCATCAGCATCACACCAGGGTGGCAGGTGTGAGTCTTCACACTCACATCTTGACGTCCAGCTGTAAACCTCTCATATTTCAGCTACAAAATGCTTTTTAAACCTTCTTTTTTTCCTTTCTCTTTAGTGTTAAGATGTAACCTTGAAATAAACTGTAGAAACTTTTTTCTTTAGTCTTAAAATATAGCCATAGCTTTGAGGTGTACTTGAAGACTGTTTCCCCTCCTCTCCCACCAAGCACTCCCTTGCACCATGACCTCATGGCCAACATATGCACGTGTATCTACTATAACTATATTCTTGCTTAGAGATTCAAAGTCTAATCTTGAAACAAGCCAGGCATAGAGACCTAGCTGTGGAATTCCCCCCACTTGGAGATCACCTCAAGACAGATCATCTATAATCTGTCCACAGTTGAGATGTTGCCAGCCAGAACTCCAGGTGGACAGTATTTCAAGAGAGCCCTTGGAACAAGACATCCAGACCTGCACCCTGTGCCACTCCTGCATGTTTCCAGCCCAAGATTTCACTTTTAAAATCTCGTCAGCCTAAAAATTTAAGATGGCTTATTGAAGCTTGAGCCCAACCATCTCCTCAACTGCTGGTATTTGAAAGAAGCTCACCTCTTGTGTACTGGCCTGTTAGAGCCACAAGCAGCTGAACCTGAGTTCAGTTACATCCACTTTATCCATTTACCATATGACTAAAGGCGAGAAGGTTGAATAATTGGTATTTATTAAGGTCCACACCTCCAGCTGTGGTCACTCCACCCATCAGGATGAACAAGGTCACTGGCTGCAGGAATTCCTGTGGATTGCAGGCCACACGTGGGAATCTCAGAACTCACTTGTCACCTGTGTTACTCTCAGGACTGGGCTAGTTTTCCTGGAGTGAGGACTCTCCCCACTGCAGACCTGGGGGTTCCTCTGAGCTGCTGGTAATACAAGGTCTTCTCTGATGGCCAAAGTAGGTCCTGAGGCTCCACCATCTATGCCCAACTGTTCCTGGAGGGTGGAGGTAGGCAGAGGAGGGCAGGAAGCAATGCTGGGGTGGATCAGGATGGGTGACTTTAGGGGTCCCGGGGTTTCCTGTGTCCTCCTTTCAGGACCCTCCATGCTCTGGGGGAAGCACCAGCTGTTTCCACAGTGTGCTCTCTGGGTGGAGAACTGCAAGGGTGGCAAGCGTGGAAATCCTCTGCTCCTGGAAACCCAATCCCGGTAGTCCGAGGTATTTGGCTGTGGATTCCAGGACAGGACCGTCTTGTCCCCTGTGATGTGCCCTTACCTGTCTATGTCTGTCCAACTGAATGGTGCTGCCAAGGGCTCTGATGCAGGGAAGCAGGTTGTGTGCCCCGCGTGGGAGGACGCCTTCTGCCCATGTAGCTGGGCCTCAGGTCAGGGCTATGAGCCTGAGTTGGGAGAGGAGATGGAAGGAGATGGCCTTGGAGCAACCATCTGTCTGCCCTTACTAGTGCATCCCGAAGGTATCATCCCGTCCGCTAGTGCCTTGGAGGAACCCCACTCCCTCAACTCTCCTCTTGGGGTGGTTCCTGGTGATGCTTCCTCAGGAGCTCCTGCCTCCAGCTGTGTCGGGGATCAGTCAGAGTGGTGGGAAAAACTGTAGGGAAAGGACGCAAACCTTCTGAAAGGTAAGAAGGTTCTGCAGAGCCCCAGGGGAGAATAGCTGAAGGCAGCTGTTCAATAACTCTGAGGCAGAGGGCAAGGAGTAGGTAAAAGGGAGTGTAGGGGAATTTATCTTAAACATGCTTGTTTACTTATGTTGACCAGAAACTGACATTTGATCATCTTTGTGGAAGGAGCAATGTTAATTATGTACAGGTTGTGTTTGCTCCAGGCTTTCGGCATTGTGCCTGCACTGAATAAAAGCAAGCAGCTCCAGCTTCTGGAGGCTGGTCTCTGGCCACTAGAGCCAGGCAGTCACCTAGCTGCTCTTACACTGCATACCTGTCTGAGTACTCATTCCATTCATCGGCCAGGGTCTGCAGGACAGACCTGGCACAGCTACACAAATTCCTGAGAATGGCACATGGGTGTGAGGATGCCAGGAACTGCCATTCTCCAGTGCTGACTTGAGAGTGTGTGTGTGCACAAGTGTGTGCATGTGCACAAGTGGGAATGGGAGTATGTGTGTGCACGTGTGTAAGTGTGAGTGTGGAAGTGGAGCATGAGTGTGTGCATGCCCGCAGGCAGCAGTGGGAGCGTCAGGGTCCTCACCCCTCCCTGCTTTCCTTTCTCTCCAAAATGTGACCACACAGCAGCTTGGCCATCATCTAAGTTTAAGTGTATTAAAGAGAAGGGAAGCACAACTAGGATTCCAGGCTCAGCCTGGAGATGCGTGAGGCCTCCGACTTGGAGCAGTACCTGCCCCTAAAGACCAGGCACAAATCACAGCACAAGGAGGGATCCAGACAAATAGACAAGAAATGACCACAGCAGGAACTTTATTGAGCTCAGAGCGAGGCCGCACACCACTCAGCACCTGCCCCTCCACCTGCCCTTCTCTCCCCACCTGCCCCTGCCTCAGCACAGCAGATCCTCAGAATCTAAAAAGAGAACTTGATTTTCATTTTTATTAATAGTTGGTAATATTTTACCACATCTTCATAGAAAAGATATAAAAATAGTACCTGACAGAGCAAGACATCTATTTAGTGTAAGTGAGTGACAGGGGACATGTGGGAAGGAGACTCTGTTAAGCTTTCATTCCCAGAAAAGGAGGGTTGATCTAGGGAAGGGGACCCCAGGCCTGGATACTGGGATTATGAGGAAGGGGTTCTTGGGCATCTGTGTAATTGGCTCCTCTCCCCAACCCATCCTCCCTATAATATGCTTGGAAGGAGACAGAGCTCATCAGCTGAGCAGTTAGGGGAAGAGAAGTAGGGGTCCACAGAGAGACAAGGGAGCTGAGAACAATCTGTGTCTTGCTGGTCTGCACAAGGCAGCTCTCAAACTGTGGAGAACACGGTAATGACCAGATTCAGCTCAGCCACTCTAAGCCTTGACACCCTGAGCATTATGGGCAGCCCATCGCCATCCCCTACCTTCAAATGCAGAGATCCCCCACAGCCCAAGGCTGCTCCACTTCCTCAACTCCTGTTGGCATCAGGCCTCAGGAATCATATTTCAGGAGCTGTGAGCACAGCTTCCCTGACCCTGTCACCACCTGGAGAATGACAACAAAGAGGACCTAGCAGAGCCTGCAGGTGGAAACTGTAATTTTAGGTAGCACTGTGAGATGGGGAGGCACAGAACTGTGGCCCCATCCTCTCTGTTCCAGGGGTTAGAGATGAGCAGCCCCTGCCACCCCTTCAGTGCTGGAATTTATAGAGTAGCCTCCTCCAGAAGTTCTTAGGACAGAAGACCCTGTTAGGTGCCAAGGTGGAAAAGGGCCCTGAATATCTTAAATATCTGGTTAATATTGCTAATTAGCTGAGATTCAAAAGTCAAACCCAGGGCATAGGAGAGGAGGAAGAGACAGTATGGCATCATGCAGTCACCCTGCTGGACATCTGTTTATAGAGAGGGGCTTCCCTGCAGGGTGGGGGCACCCAGTATCAAGGTCCTGAGTATTGCTACCCTGCTATTCTCATCTGTGAATAGGGTTGGACCTGTGTCTTCCTCCAATATAAACGACCAGGGGAATCTATCCACATAACATCTGGTACCCTCACATTAATCCTGTATTACTATTTGATTTAATATTTCATATCTTACAGAAATGAACCAAATGGAAGGATGATCCCTTTGGTAAAGGTAATTCAGGTGATATGAGAATCAGATTCCTGGGGCTCTGGGTACCTTATCTCGATGTTTAGAATCCTCATGCAGGATAAGGGGTGTACAGAACCCAGAAATGGTCATGAAGCCTGAAGCTCCCTTGTCTGAAGCTCCCTGGTGCAAAGGGTCCTCCCCTGCACCCTGGAGCTCAGAGAAAACAGCACAGCTGACTCCCAGGGTCTCCAGCCTGCACTTTCTCAGCCTTCCTGACTGCCAGGCTTCTGGTTCTCAGCAACCTCTGCTCTCACCCTTCACCTTTTCTGATCGGTGCCATTGGTCACTTGACAGGCAGTGCCCTCCTTGTCAGTCTGCTTGGTTCCCTCCTAGGGTTTGGGCTTGGCTGGGTTCACCATCCCCAGCTCCAGTAGGAACCAGAAGAAGTGACTCGACCAATCCCCCAATAGCAGTGGGATCCCTACACGAGATGGGGCAAAGCCATCATTCTAGTCCCTCCCATGCGGGAGAACTTCTTTCACATCACAGGTCCAAGCACCAGAGCAGGAAGTAGCTCTATGTCAGAAATGGTTTCCATGGTGGTGAGGATGAGTTGAAAAGGGGGTTCTGAAAAGAGAATGAAAGGGGCCAGGGCCTTCAAGTCAAAACTCTGACCCTGACACAGAATAGCTCCTGCTGTGCCAGTTCTGTGAAGGGGTTTCCACTCCTACTCACGTCTTTACTCACCTCAGTGTAAGAGGCCTGAGCAGCCCCTTGTGCTACACAGCCATGGAGATCCCTGCCTCTCCCCAGAAGGCACCACCACAGCTGCCCACTTCTGGAAGGTCTCATACCCCTGAGGTCTGGGGTCCCCGTGCTGTGCACCTGGGTCTGGTCCTCTCACAGCCAAGTCAGTGTGATCTCTGCTCGGCAGAAGCCCCCAGCCCAGCACCTCAAGGTGACCTTCCCATTAGAACCTGTGTGACGGGTCACAAGTGCTGAGGCTGCTCTGAGAAAAGTCAGAAGGCTGAGGCATATTGAGCAACAGACAGTAGGATTCTGTCTGTAGGAGAAAATTAAATGAGAATGCCAGCTCTCAGCGTCCTGGCCAGAGGTCTTGTAGCAAGCAGTTGGAGACCGCTTAATCCTGAGCCGAGGTTTGCGCAGCTGTCCGGGTCTGTAGGTCGTGGCTCAAGGACATGAACTCTTCCCCGTCGTAGGTAGACTGAAAGTGTTCCCCAACGAAGCTCCCGTCCGGAGCCACCACACAGCCGCGCAGCATCTACAGGGGCAAGGCCCTGGATCTATCCAGCCTTCAGCTCGAGGCTGGGCAATGGAGGGAAGGGAGGTGGCCCTCCACCTCCGACATCGCCCGCCCACCTCAGCTCCTATCTCCAGTCCGTGATTGGTTACAGCAGAAGTCAATCACCATCTAGATTGAAGGACAAACCTGGAGTAAAACATCCCCACAGCTCCCCAACCCTTGAGGGGTCAGCAGAGGCTCCGCTCCCTACGCCTGGGAGACCTGGGCCGGTCAGTGTGGCGTTGGGGGGACACCTGTGCCCGGAGGGTGACACTCACCGGCTGGCCCTGGTGGTGGTGCCGGCTCAGGAGCCTCAGGGCCCTCAGTAATACATTCTCTGCGGCCAAAGAGAACTTTCCTCAGGGCGCCCACAGTCCCGTCCCATCTTCACCTGCTTCGCCCGCGGCTTCACATTCTGATCCCAGCCGCGCCTGCGGAAGCGCAGGAACACCAGGTTCCCCGACGAAGGCGCCGCGGAGGACCTCAGGGCGCGCCTGGTGGAGGCGGAACCTGGCGGCCTCCAAATACCCGAGAGTGCGGGCCTGGGCGCCGGGAACTGGCACCTTGGGGGCGGGAGAGACGCAGGAAGCCTCGTACCCTGTCCCGCTCCCCTGGGGTCCCCCTCGCCCCCAGTCTCCGGACGTGGGAGGGAGCCCGCGGGGTCTCAGTTTCCTGGGCTCCCTCCCACGTCCGGCCCCACCCAGGAGCCCCTCCCCTGGGAGCTGCTTACTGTGTGGTGGGAACTGAGGAGGGGACAGAGGGACGGTGTCCGGGGGAGGGTGGCGTGGGGCGGCGGCGAATGGAGAAATGATCTGAGGAGTCTGCAGACCCCAGCCCAGGGCGGAGGCGCCGCGGGAGGAGCTGCTGAGCACCACAGGCCGCCCTTTCCCTCCGGCCTCCCTAACTCAGTTCATCCTGATCCTCTCCTCACCAGCCCAGGTCTCCTCAAGGTCAGGGCCCACAGAGTAGCAGGAGGGGGTTCTGGGACGCGGATCTGGCTTCTCTGGGAAATTTGGAATCCAAGGAGGATCCTGGAGATCTCCCACTTTATGAAGCCCATCCTCCACTCACTCTCTAGAACCCTGGACCCAGTAGAAACTAGGCAGGACGCTCTCATGAGTCCCTGGGGTAAAACAAGAGCAAAGGATGAGAGGTGGCGGTGAGGTCAGGGAAACTCCCGCAGAATCCTCAGGAGAGGAAAACCTTCAGAGGTTGGCTTAGTTTGTCTTCCCCGTCCAGCCACCTGTCCCGGAGCTGGAGATGCTCAGGTTTAAGCCAGAAACTTTGCGTATTTTTCTTGGTGGTGACATAATTATTGTCCTCTTCTCTCTTGGAAAGAGAGCCCCAGACCATCAAAGTGATCCACTCTGCACACTTTTTTTCTTCTTCTCTATGTACACTCTCTCTCCCTGAGCTGAACTCTCCACCCACCCTCACATTCTGGAATAGTGCAGTGGTGTCAGCATGGCCCTGAGGCAGGGTTGTCTGGGTATAAACCCTGCTCCACCACTGCTTGTGTGTAACGGTGGTTCCAATCGCATCATATGCAAAAGGAAAGAAAACAGTCACAATCCAGAGATGTGCAGGTAGGATTAAGTCAATTAGTACTTCTAAAGTGCTGAAGCACTGATTTACATATAGCACAATGACAGTGTATGATATTGTCACTGTTGCTATTTCTTTCGTCCCTTTTGCCTGAGTATTTTTTTTTCCTTTGGGTTCCCAAAGAAATTTGCCCTGTTGAAGTTGATGTCAGCAAGAGACCTCCACCTGAGAAATGCTGGTTTGTGGTAGGATCTCTCTTTTATTAAAGTGAACAATTGGTGGTGGAACAGCTGGTGAGCCACATAGAATCCAGTTCATGCAAAAAAGATTATCTACCTAGGATTAACTCCATTTTAGTAAGGACACACATTTCACACTTCAGAAGTCCAAAGTCATTTGGAGGAAATTGCTTTGATTTGCTCATGTAGAATGTTACTCTACTGTCTTTCAGAGAGACATTATCTGGCTCCTGGAGTGAAGGTGATTAGAAGTATCTTCAGGGCCAGGCGCGGTGGGTCACACCTGTAATCTCAGCACTTTGGGAGGCTGAGGCAGGTGGATCACGAGGTCAAGAGTTCAAGATCAGCCTGGCCAAGATGGCAGAATGCCATCTCTACTAAATTATAAAAATACAAAAATTCATTTCTGCTTATGATTGCTTTGGCTATTTGGTGTAATTTATAGTCCACATACATTTTATAATTTTTTTTCCTACTTCTGTGAAGAACATTATTGGTAGTTTAATAGGGATTACTTTAAACCTATAAATTGCTTTGAGTAGTACAAACATTTTAACAATATGAATTCTTCTAATTCATGTGCATGAAATATGTTTTAATTTTTTTTTCCTTAGGAACAGGGTATCAGTGTGTCTCCCAGGCTCGTCTTGAATTCCTGGGCTCAAGCAGTTTTCTCACCTCAGCCTCCCAAAGTGCTAGGATTACATGTGAAAGCCAGTGCACCCAAGCTCTTTCAATTTTGTGTGTGTGTTCTTCAATTTCTTTCATCAGTGTTTTATAGCTTTCATTTTACTTCTTTGGTTAAATTGATTCTTAGATTTATTTTCTTCTTTGTGATTATTGCAAATGGTATTGCTTTCTTGATTTCTTTTTCGGATTGTACACTGTTGGTGTGTATAAATGCTATGGAAGTTTGCATGTTGATTTTGTATCCTGCAAGTTTACTGAATTTATTTAGTTCTAACCATTTATTTGGTGAAATCTTTAGATTTTTCTAAGTAAAGGATCATGTTATATGTGAATAAGGCTAATGTGGCTTCCTCCTTTTCTATTTGGATGCCCTTTATTTCCTCTTCTTGCCTGATTGCTCTAGCTAGGACTTCTAGTACCATGTAGAATAAAAATGGTAAAAGTGGGAATATTTGCCTTCTTCCAGATCTTAGAGGAGAGGCTATCAGCTTGTCCCTATTCAGTATAAAGTTAGTTGTGGGTTTGTCATATAGGTCCTTCATTATGTTGAAGTATGTTTCTTCTAGACCTAGTTTGTTGAGAGTTTTTGTTTAGAAGCGATGTTGAGTTTTACCAAATGTTTTCTCTACATCTATTGGGACGATCATATGGTTTCTATTCTTAATTCTGTTGATGTGGTATATCACATTTCTTGATTTATGTACGTCAAACCATCCTTGCATGCCCGGTATAAAACTCACTTGATCATGATGTATTGTTTTGATGCATTGTTAAATTTGATTGCTACCATTTTTAACTTTATTACTAATATTAAAAATGTATTATAAGCATGTTAAACTTACAAAATTTACATACAGTGAAATGATCTGATCTTTATCAAATTAATCAGTGGAGTCTGACAAATACAGCCATATCATTCATGTCACTATCAAGACACAGCAAGTTCCCTTTTTCACCCTCTCCCCAGAAGCCATTGGTCTGATGATTATCATGATAACATAGCTCTTCCTGTTTTAAAACTTCATACAAATACATTCACCTAATACAGTCTCCCTTGTGTCTGACTTTTTGTGCTTTGTGTAATACCTATGGGATCCATCCATGCTGTTGCATATAGCAGTAGTTAATTCATTTTTATTGCTGATAGCATTCCATTGTATGATTGAATCACATTTTTTTGTGCATTGGTGGGCATTCCTGATTTTTTTTACTATTAAAAATAAAGGGACTATGGACATTCTTGTACAGAGATTCTTGGACATACTCTTCATTTCTCCTGAGTAAATACCTAGGAATGGAAATGCTAGCCATAGAGTACTAGTCTGTTTAACTCTATTAGGAACACAAAACTGATTTTTAGAGTAGTTACTTTACATTCCATAGACAACAGATGAGAGTACAAGACTGTTCTGCATCTTTGAGAACATATAGTTATTAATAGTCTTAATTTTAGTCATTCTAATAGATGCTTAGTGGTTTATCACTATGGTTTTATTAGCATTTTTCCCTGAAGACTATTGGCCATTCATATATCTTTTTTCTGTTTCAGAAGATTCCTCTAAAGATTGTGGAAAGAGACAAATAAATGTGACTTCTCTTTCTCTAAGTGCTGGATCTAAAGCAGAATGTTCAGAACCCAACTGCACCTCCCAGTCTGGCCCACCTCAACCCACATTTACCCCTTGGATTCCCCACACCTTCATCTCTCTTTCATATTTTATATACTTCATTCTGTCTTCAGCTCATACTCCTCCAGAAAATCTGTTACTGTGAAGGTTATTAACATGCTTAGTATTATCATTTCTCCGTCTTTACCTCTCTGGAGCTTCCCTTGCATTCAATAAACACCTTTTTTATTTTGTGCAATTTCTATGGATTTACTTCACAAATTATATTATGAAGTAGTCTAACTGAAAGAAGAGTAGAGAATTATAAGAAATGCTTGTGAAGCCACCACCCAGGTTCGTCAATTTGTGACATTTTAATATTATTGGCTATATTTAGTATACAAAGAAAATTATAGCAATATATGTTGGTAGCTCTGATTTTCCACAGTTCTGATGTGCATGTGTTTCATCCAGTACTGTACTGAGCAAAGCAAGAACTGCTGGTGGATGTGTGTCTTTGAATTTGCTGTATGCTTTTATATTTTTAATATGTTTTAGACAATCTCTTTGTTTGACATGTTTTAGACTTTTTTTTTTTTCACATAGGGTCTTGCTCTGTCACAAAGGCTAGAGTGCAGTGTCACCGAGGCTGGAGTGCAGTGTCACTGTCTCTGCTTACTGCAACCTCGACCTCCCAGGCTTGAGCAATTCTCCCATCTCAGCCTCCCATGTAGCTGGGACTATAGGTGTGTGCCACCATGACCAGCTAATTTTTG
>CAUYLG010035798.1:0-69239 GCA_963573385.1 Cacajao melanocephalus
AGGCAATACCATTCAGACATAGGCATGGGCGAAGACTTCATGACTAAAACACCAAAAGCAATGACAACAAAAGCCAAAATTGACAAATGGGATCTAATTAAACTAAAGAGCTTCTGCACAGCAAAAGAAACTATCATCAGAATAAACAGGCAAACTACAGAATGGGAGATAATTTTTGCAATGTGTCCATCTGACAAAGGGCTAATATCCAGAATCTACAAGGAACTTAAACAAATTTACAAGAGAAAACCAACTTAATCAAAAAAGTGGACAAAGGATATTAACAGACACTTCTTAAAAGGAGACATTTATGTGACCAACAAACATATGAAAAAAAGCTCATCATCACTGGTCATTAGAGAAATGCAAATCAAAACCACAATCAGATGCCATCTCATGCTATTTAGAATGGTGATTGTTAAAAAGTCAGGAAACAACAGATGCTGGAGAGGATGTGGAGAAATAGGAATACTTTTACACTGTTGGTGGGAGTGTAAACTAGTTCAACAATTGTGGACGACTGTGTGGCAATTCCTCAAGAATCTAGAACCAGAAATTCCATCTGACCCAGCAATCCCATTACTGGGTATATACCCAAAGATTTATCAATCATTCTACTATAAAGATACATGCACCTGTATGTTTATTGAAGCACTGTTTACAATAGCAAAGACTTGGAACAAACCCAAATGCTCACCAATGATATACTGGATGAAGAAAATGTGGCACATATACACCATGGAATACTATGCAGCCACAAAAAGGATGAGTTCATGTCCTTTGCAGGGACATGGATAAAGCTGGAAACCATCATCCTCAGCAAACTAACACAGGAACAGAAAAGCAAACACCGCTTGTTCTCACTCATAATTAGGAGTTGAACAATGAGACACATGGACACCAGGAGGGGAACATTACACACCGGGGTCTGTTGGGGAGTAGGGGCCTAGGGAGGGATTGCATTAGGAGAAATACCTAATATAGGTGACAGGTTGATGGGTACAGCAAACCACCATGGCATGTGTAATCCTATGTAACAAATCTGCACACGTATCTTAGAACTTAAAGTATAATAATAAAAAAAAATTTCTACCAACAAGGTACCTACTCCCTTATTGCCTGATCCCATCTCCCTACCTGTGATGTGCTATTGAATTAAAATTTGTTCATATTTTTTTTCAATCAGTAAAATAGCAAAGTGAGTAGAACAAGGGCTTTTGCCTCACTGCACAATGTTAAAGTTCCAAGACTCTGTGAACTAATAAATATCAAATAACTGTCATTTTAATTTTTTTCTTTTTTTTTCCAGCACACACCACCATACTTGGCTATTTTTTTAAAATTAATTTTTAGTGGAAATGACATCTTGCCATATTGCCCAGGCTGACCCCAAATCCTGTGCACAAGTCATCCTCCCGCCGTAGCCTCCAAAAATGCTGGGATTGCAGGCATGAGCCACCACACCAGGCCTGAATGTTTTTCAACAAAAATTTATATTGCTTTAGTTGTTATTTTACTTGTTCATTCATTCATTCATTCATTCATTCATTCATTCATTCATGTGTTAAGACCTCAACCAAGTTTCAAAAAATAGCCATTCTTCATGTCTTTAGAACAATGGTTGTTCTTATATTTTTTCCGAAATGTAGGTTTATATTAGATTTCCTTTTTTTTTTTTTGAGACGGAGTCTTGCTGTGTCACTCAGGCTGTAGTGTGGTGATGCGATCTTGGCTCACTGCAACCTCCCCTTCCCAGGTTCAAGGTATTCTCCTGTCTCAGCCTCCTAAGTAGCTGGGATTACAGGCACCCACCACCATGCCTGGCTAGTTTTTGTATTTTTAGTAGAGACAGGGTTTTGCCATGTTGCCCAGGCTGGTCTCGAACTCCTGACCTCAGGTGATCCACCTGCCTCAGCCTCCCAAAGTGTTGGGATTACACACATAAGCCACCACTCATGACTGGTGTACATTATTACAGTTGTCTAAGAAATAATGAAAACTCTTCTGTCTTCTGTAGTATTATTTTTAGCAAACAACTGAAAGCATGTGAAATGATAGTTATAGAAATAACTCTGCTGTGAGTAACCCTATTCTCGGCCAATGAATTAGCTTTTCCAATATGCTGTTACACAAAAGGGTACTGCAAAAGACAGGGAAAAGTACCTGGGCCTTAATTCCATCCGCAACAACAGAAGTTTCCTAGAATCAGTTTGTCAAGAAAGGGGGTTGATCAGCATAACACCCATCATTGGTGGCCGTCACAATAACAGTGATTTGTTTCCAAATGCAGCTCACGTTTGAGGTAGGTCTTTTAATACAATTTTAAGTGGCTGATAGAATTGTAATTATTCTTATATTTAAATAATCTCTGGTGGCTGTCAGAGCAGTCCAGGTTCCACAACTCTTGACAAGCACAAAACCTGTAGCAGCTTTCACAGAATTGGCACATTGTTTGACTTGGCAAACAGGGTGTTTAAGGCTGTTTTTACAAAAGTTTCCATTATTTTTACAAAAGCTGCTACAGAATTTAAGTTTTTTCTCACATTTCAAATGTATGTGTGTTTGTTTATGGACAGATAAAACCAAAGGAAAAATAGAAAAGCATCCCAGGTTTGGTGCTAAATTTCTACCCAAATAGGTGTATATTAAAAAGACTTGCAACTAGAGTTGTAGATGAATATCCCTATTCTAATTAGCTAAATCAATCTCCGATTTCTCTAACTCAGTCTTTTCTTCCAATTCTATGTTGTTCAGCCTGTTCCCTTCATTGCGGCCATCTTATAAGTAAAACCGTCTCTATTTGAAATTGAACTTGCTCAAATATTTATTTTTATAATGTTTTCCTTAAAAATGGCACCAATACTATTTTTAAACACTTTTACCTTTAATTAGGAAATCAGAGATGGGGGAAAAATCTGGGTTCATGTTTTATATCCCTGAGATGGTCAACATTTAAGGGCTTAGAGGGATGGTTCAGATTGCTAGAAGATAAAGCCATTTTCCTACAGGCTCATAGCTTTGTTTCCTGCTTCCAGCTAGAGGTCCTTCATTTCCATCATTTTAGGTATCGCCTTTCAAAAACTTTGGGTGAAAGCAGAAATGGGCTGACCCCAGGGCCTCTTTAGCCATTTTTTCCAGAGGATATCTTTTATAAAGGAGCAGAAGGAATAGACATGGCTTGTGTCCTTTAAACTTTCCTCCTTGGAATTTTGGTTAAAGTTGATGAGACTGAACTTTTGAGTCTCTAGGACCCTCGTCAGGAGGCCCAGTGCTGTTCTAGCGCCACAAGAGCAAGAATGTCTCAAGGATGTCCAATGGACTCCCAGGCAGTAGCCCATTGAGTACCACATGCAAGGTTGAGTTACCAGCCAGCCTGTGACACTGCCTGGCACCACCAGTAAGATCACTTAAAAATTCATCATTTAGTGATGAATACTATACATTAAAATTTAACACACATTTTTAGAAATTCTGTGAATGGGAGACTGACATTTCAAAAGTTCATTTATTAAGATGTTTAAAGGGAGGTTGTCCTTGATGTAATAATTTTCTTCAGCTTCTAAATACATCTTGAGAGGAAACAGCCTATATTAGTTCATCATTTCTTAGGCTTTTGAAATTTTAACACAAGCAATAAACAAGACTCTTGTATGAATATACAGCAAATTTTTTTGAGAGTCCTGACTTGAAAAATAAGGTATCTCAGTTCTGCAGAATTATTATACTTGTTTCAAAAGAAAATATAGTGGCTGAAGTAGTTGCCTATTTTTATTTATGAAATGATAATTAGTGATGATGTAAGATCTGGCAAGTCAGGATTCAGGAAATAATGCTTGCTTGTTTTAAGCATTTAGTAAAGTGCTAACTGTCTTCACATTTTAAGATAACATTGCAGACCTTTGGATGTGTCTGCAAAGACTGGTATGTATTATGTTGATAGCTACCAGTCATCTGCTATTAGTCTGAAGACTGATCCATATATTTGTACCTGGAGGTAATATAGTAGAAGCATTGTAACAATAGCTACCATTTATCTACCAGGCACTGGTGTTGGAGACTTTATATACATTACCTCATTTTATCTTATGACAACCATTCAAGGTACAGGTATTATTATCCCTATATAACATATGAAGACACTGAGACTCAGAGAAAATAAATGATTTTCTAGAGCATACAAATCTAGTAAAAATGGAGCCTGTGCCAACTCCTGTTCTGGACAAATGAACACCTAAACTCTGGATATAAGACAAGCCCAGGGAGGTGTAGAACTAGCCTATGGGTAACAGGAGTTGGAGCCCAGGATAATCTCAGCGGAGAAGCAGAAGGTGGGGGTGCAAATTCCCTGAGTAGCAGCCACAGCACTAGGCCACAGTCCCCCATAGGTGGAGCTTGCATTTCAAGACAGCTCCATGTGGCACAAAAGCTTCTGTTACCAGCCTGGGTAATGAAGCAAGACTCTTTCTCTATAAAAACTTTAAAAGTTTTCTGGGCATGGTTGGGTATGCCTCTAGTCCCAGCTACTTGGGAAGCTGAGATGAGAGGCTCACTTGAGCCCAAGAATTTGAGGTTGCAGTGAGCTATGATTGTATCACTGTACTCCAACCTGGGTGACAGAGCAAGACCCAGTCTCTAAAACAAACAAACAAACAAACAAACAAACAAAAAGCCTTCTCTTATTCCCTCTGTCCCTCTGTGGTTTATGAAGCACCCATTAGGTGGCTGGTACTAAGGGATGTAGAGATAAGTAGGACAGGCCCCTGTTGTCAAAGAACCTACAGTCTAACTGAGGAGACTGACAACAGAAACAGATCTTAATCATTCATGGTATTTGGTCATTATAAGCATGTATCCGATTGCCAAGGAGCAAAGATGGATAGGAAGGAGGTAGGAGTGGCAATCAATGAAGGCTTATTGGAGGTCTTATCTAAGCTAAATTTTAAATGACAAGTAGTTAAGCACACACATACTGTTCATGAGCCTTGATATGCCACCTTGTCCATGTCTGCTAATCAGAAAGAAAGATAAGAAACAAATGTTTTCAGCACTCAGTATTTTGCTTGGTTTGACTTTGTAGCCATCTTGACACTACATTTGATCTACCCTTGTCCTAAACAACATGCTGACTTCTTGATTAGGGGTTTCTGTTTTGTTATCAGTGCATTACGCACTGTGCCACTCAGGTAGCAGAATTTGATTATAGTTTTCATCCTTGCTTTCTGAATTGCTTTGGATTTTCTCTGGTGTTGGCTGATACGTGACTTTTGCAGTTTTTGATTTGGAAAAGTATCTTTGAGGACTAGCAGTATGGACTAACCCCCACCTCGGCTCTAGCTTCTGGTTTTATTTTTCCTGGCCGTGGCTTTATGTGCTGTGTTTAAGAAGCTTAAGCCTATGATTACAGGGCTGTTTTGTCTAAGAGCTGTGAGGAGAGGATCAAAAGTGATACCATCAGCTTTGGCATTACTAGTCATTACCTAATGGACTCTTCAGTCTTCATAACTTTCTCAGCCCAGTTAAACCTAAGCAGTAGCCAAGGAAGTCTAAACCTGCTGACAGACTTTAAATTTTTTCACAAGGCCAACATGTAGACAATAGCTCCCTGCATCATTGACAAAACCATATTATCTTTGCAAGAAAGTCCAATTGCCTGTCTCTTGAATATGGGATTTCAGTATGCAAAACTTATATTCAGTATGGGTAGTTTTGTATCTTTCTTAATATACAAGCATTATTAATATCTGTGTAGAGACAGTACCATGTATATCGAATAAAATGAGATTGGACTAGATATCTTCAAATAAAATGTTAGAAAATTGAGGGTCAGATAAAAATCTAAAGAACATATAAAAATCCAGAGTATGCTTTAAAATAGCTGGTTTTTAAAAAGTAATTATTTGTTCATTCAACAAATATTTATTAAAAGTCCATTATATGCCTGACATTGTTTTAGGCACTTGGAATACATCAGTGAACAAAACAGATAAACTTACTTGCCTTTAATACATTTACATTCTATAATTGTTTTCTTTTCTTTGGAGAAGTCAGTAGTTAATTCAGTACCCAAGGTGACCTATAAAGTCATGTAAATTACACACACAGCTTTAGATTTTATTTATTTAACCAATTTGACAGTCTTATATAATGTCTATAATTGCTCTATTTGTTCTGTATTATTCATGCATTTAACAAATATGTATTGAGCAGCCACTGAATATGAATGAAACACCGAGCATATGTACAAAATAGAGACTGCCCTCAGAAATTCAGTTCTGTATCAGAAACTGAGACTTACATACAAATAGCCATATAGAAATTAGCATATGATACATGTAGCAAAACTGATACAATGTTTCTACATACCTAAGAGAGATCTGTGGCAGAGACGATGGCACAGGTGGAAAGATGAATGGGTGGTCAAGGGATGCTGCACAGAGGGTATCATTTAAGGGACCACTTCAGATTGGGAGCCATTATTGGCAGACTGTGTTGCAAACAGAGGGTAAAGGAAAAAAAGGGAAAGATGTATTTTAGGAACAGCAAAATAACACACAACTTGACTGGTGCATAGTAGTACTTGAAACTTGTATCAAATCCAGAGTGTGAAGAGAATTGAATGATAAGCTCCAAGTTTGTACTAACTCAGTAGAAATGAGGGGAAGGGGAGGGTACTGATAAAGTTTTGCTATAGAAATGTCCTAAATAGATCACGTCTAAATGAGTAAACTTGTAACTTGTCTGCAGGGTGATTAGTGCAGGCTGAGCCAGTGTGCTGTGGTAGTTAGAATAGAAGGACTGCTGTTTGGTGGCAGTTTCCTTACAAAGTGTCTTAAGGTATAATTGAGTATTATTTGGACCAATTCACAGTGGGGTGATATAGGCAAGGATATCTGTGGACTTTCTCAAGAATACCGGCCACTTCCTATGCATTCATAACATAATCCTGTCAAAGTGACACCTTTAATAAAGAAAAAAGCAGTTATAATTAGGTACTGGGAAACTATAGAAAATTTGAGAACATGAAAGGTCTAAGAAGAGAAAAATACCAAATGGGAAAGTGACTGGTGATTCATGTTGCATCAATTCATCATTAGTTAGGCCATTCTGCCCAAATAAATAATTTTTATATACACTTTTTGCAATATAAGTTTATTTGGAAGGGTAGTTTTAAATGTCGCCATTTAGTTTATGTCAGATCCAGATGAGTAACTATGCATCAGCAAACTTTGCATTCAATAAATGATCGCTTCTTTGCACTCAGTGTAACTGAACAACTCGTTGGATTCCTCACTTTAAAATATATCAACATTTGATTCCACCAACACTTAGAAAATCAGTAGATTATTCCTGTGGTGCCAATTTAGGCATTCAGTAATCGTGTTTGTGTTTAATTGCTAAGCATTCTCTTCCAAGTGCTTAGACATCAAAAAGATGTGTTGAGCTTGCAAAGTCTTAAGCTATACATGAGGTTATTTTTTAGTTTGTAAGTAATTGTTTTAAAATACTAATTGGACTCACTAAGAACTCATTAAGAAGACAGTTAAAAGTACATTATTAGGGAATAACAAATTTTTAAAATTTTAAGCTAAAACTTATCTCTTAAATTCAGTTGATTGCTGCTGAAAATTTGCTGTATCTACGTTGGTCTTATTTGAATAACAAGTTGGGGAATTTTTTTACGTATTTAAGGGTTTTGGTACTTTTAGTGACTTTATTAGTGATTTAACATGAACATGAATCTTAACCAAGGCATGATTTCCATAATTATTCCTTAAGAATCTACTTTATTCCTGTGGTAAGTTAATTATGGATCATTTAACATGAGACAGAAAACAGTCCTTACACTGAATAGCAGAGAACTTTAAATTTTATTTCCAGCATTACCACTGATTAATTGTGACAATGAACAAGTCACTTAAGCTCAACATACCTCAATTTCTTCGTCTGTAAAAAGGAAATAATATCTGTCACAAGGCATTTTCAGAGCTCTTTGGAATCACTGGCACAAAGAAGTTCAATAAATCAAGAGTAGTATTATTATTACTCATCCAAAATGTAATGAACACTTTTTTAATGTAGTAACCATTCAGCTCAGATTTAAAGATAAAGTCTCTGAATTTAGAATTCCTTCCTACTCTCGCTTTTTGGTCTTGAATGTTTACATTCATTTCTTTAAGCTTCAATCCTCTGAAGGTAATTATTGCATTCTTCTGCTTTGCTGAGAATAGTTTTATATTATGGCTCCCCTATCTTCTATTTTAGGTGCTTCTTCATTTTGCAAACCCTCTTTCCACCCTCAGAATTTTTTACACCTGATGTCTCTTTTTTACTTTGTACTTTTAATATTTTTATTTGAAAATATTTCTTATGATTTTCTTTTCCTTAAACAGACTATTGTATACCTAGAAATTGGCTTTCTGCATATTTGAAAATTAAAGTCAAAGTTATTTGCCTGTCACTGGTCGTTCCTACAAACATTTCTTACATTACAGAGGCAAGTTGTATTTCATTAAGTAACCAGCAGAAAAGCAACTTGGTTTTGAGGATGAAACTGAGAACACAAAAATTAAGAGCTGACATTATTTGAAATAGTCAAACAGTAACTATGAATTTCAATATTTCATATCAAGATTAGTTGTATGAGATTTTCTAGTTGATTATTCTTTTTCTTCTGTCAGAATTCATTTGTGGTGATACTTTATTCATTTATAAAATTCCCATGTATTCATAGGTTTGTCTGAATTCTCTATTCTGTTCCATTCGTTAGTTTGTCTGTTCGTGCCAATCCAATGTGAGTTTTAATATTATGGCTTTATGGTATGTCTTAATATCTAGCAGGACAGTTCTTTATTTTTAAAGGTATATTTAGCTATATATAGTTATAATCATATAAAATTTAAAATAAGTTTGAATTCCTAAAAAAAATCCACCTGGAATTTTGGTTGGGAGAACTGATGTTGTATTAAGTTGTATCTGAAGCTGTCTTATGCATTGCCTGTTGAAGTGAACTAGTTCAATAAGATGATATTTAAAATCATTTTAAGTGGCAATAGAACCTTCCATTTAAAAAAATTATATGATTCTAAAATAAGCAAAAGACATAGTTCCTTCATTCTGTCAATGGGTTTATAGTCTAATTGAGAACATCTTCCAAAAGACAAGAATATTTACGAAGCAACTTGCTAACATTTTGGTGGCAGGCATGCTGAGATGACAGAAGGAAGAGGAAGTCAGATGGTATGGGATGGGATCATCCGGGAAGACTTCTTGGCGGAATACTTGATTAAGTCAGATTTGGAAGGTGGGGAGAACATGGAACAAGATAAGAGGTGGGCAGTTTTGAAGAGAGAAAAATAGCAAAACATGGAGACCACAGATAGGCCTCCATATAGCAGCTGCTGCTGAGACTCAGTAGGGAGGGAAGGAAGGGGGATTTATTTCTCTACAACAGTGGTTCTCAATCAGGACCTATTTTGCACCCTCAGGGGATACTTGTCAATGTTTGGAGACGGTTTTCTTGTCACAACTGGAGGAGGAGGGGTTGCTACTGGCATGTGGTGGGTAAGGCAGGAAGGCTGCCAGACATCCTACAATGCACGGGGCAGCCCTAACAATTATCCAGCCCCAACTGTCAATAGTGCTAAGGTTGAGAAACCCTGCCCTAGAGCTAACTCTCAATCCTAGCTACACAGCACAATCACCTGGGAAAACTGAAACACAACCAACACTTAGGCCTCACCCACAGAGATTCTGACTGCACTGGTGCAGGGCCTGGGCCATCAGTTGTTTTAAAATCTTCCCAGGTAATTTTAGTGTGCAGCCAACTTGGAAAACGACTGCTGTGAATTCTTGTAGTTTAAAGGGTGAGACAATTAGATTTGAGGAAAATTTTTGTACTTTTCATTCATGTTACTTTTAAATTTATGTTTATACTTTAAATGACAATAACAAGAAAATACTTTGGGGTATGGCGTGTGTGTGTGTGTGTGTGTGTGTGTGTATGCATATATGTGTGTTAAATCACTTATATTTGAATTCACATATAAAAGTATCACATTCTCCCGTCTCCACTGAAAAGAGTTTATGCTCTGTTAAAACTGTCATTTTACAAATAAGTACTATAAATATGTGTTTTAAGTCAATTTACAAATCTGCTAAAGCAAACAAAATATTCTTACTATTTACGATTGACTTCTCTCTCTATATTAAGACATTTAGAAATATAGTATGGGCACAAACTGAATTGTCAATACTTTCATCAAATTTTCCAGCTATTTAGTATGATTTCCAAATTGTACTTCTTGCTCAAAACACTGATATAGTTTGGTTTCTCATGTACTGGAGTTACATTGTTGATTTCGAAATGGGATTCTTTTTCCAAACTCCAAACCTGTGGAGCAGCTGGTGGTGTTTAGTGACCGTCTGCACCAGCAGTTTCATCTTTTTAGCATTTAAAAGTAATTTTTCTCATTTTTAGCATTTTGGCACGTAAAGACCTCAAGTGTGCCCCTTATCTCATTAGCTGAAATATTACAGTGGTACTAGCAGTGAGGGTGTGTGGTGGAGCAGCTATTTGAGCATCAGATTTAGTAGCACTGAGAGGTTACACATAAGGAGATTATACCAGGAGAGGGCGTGCACCCTTTAGTGTAGAAACAGGTTTATATTCACATGGTTTGTAAATACCCTATAACAATGAATATAACATCAATGGTTCTGGTTCAGTTCTCCCCCCTAAAATGGCAGATCTCCTTATGCAAAAGGTGAGTGTGTCATGCCAAGTACTCATGATAAATGAATATTGAATTGATCCATGTGAAAAATTAGAGCTGAGCTCCCAGATAATCTGGATCCCTCATGGCTAACAGAACCAACAACAAAAATATTTCAGTTTTACCAGAAGGTAACAAACTGTATTGTTGGTATAGTACAGAGAGTTCTGGACAGGCAGTGAAGAAAACTGGGGTTTGATTCTGGATCTTCCAGGCGTGTTGTTTAATGTTCTCTATTTTATGATCACCAGGCAGTAATCATCACTCACCTAGAATTCTGTAGAAAAATGCCCCGAACTAGTCTTCTGAACTCCAGTTTTATTCTTAAATCCATCTTCCACTCTGCTGCCAGCATGAACCTTCTAAAATATAAAACTAATCCTGTCACTCCCCAGGCCACCGAGTGTGGCTGTGCCGACTGAACTTCTTGTAAAGATATCGTTTGATGCTTTTTATCCCCTGGGTCTTCGTTCACGCTGTCCTTTCTGCCTGAAACAGATTTCTTCATTCCTTTATTCCTAGTTAGTCCTACTCAGGCTTTAAGATGCGTCTCAGGAATGAGCTTATCCAGGGAACAATCATTTTAGGTGTTTTTCCTTAGGCTTAGGCTTCCTGTCACTTCTATTGTACTTATAGCATGGAATGAAAAGTATCTGTTTAGGTGGCTGGTCCTCTTATAAAGATAGTAATAGATATTTGAAGATAGATAACTGATCCTAATTATCTTCCCCTGATACCTAGCATAATGTCTGGGAAAGAATGGGCATTCAGTAGGGAACAGTATGGAAAGGAAGGAAGAAAGAAGGGAGAAGAAAAGGTGAGAAGAGAAAAGGAAGGGGAGAGGTAAGATGAAGTAAGTAGAAATAATTGAGTAAGATAGGATAGGAAAAGAATGAGAAGAAAGGCTGGAGGAGGAATGATAGATGATGTAGTCGGTCCACCCTGATTTTTAAGATCTAACCAACTTAAATATTTGCAATTCTGTACCATTATAATATTTCATTTAAACACTCCTCTTACCATGGTATTTTGTATATTGTGGCATAGTCATCATTATATTATCCTCTGGGTTTCAATAGATTGTTTAGCAAAGGATCTCTAGTAAAGGAGAAAGATCAAGACCATGAACTAGACTTCCAAACCTCTCTAAATTTTGCTTTTTCTTACTAAAAGCAAAAGTTACTGACCTTATATTAAGTTTTTTTTGTAGTTCATATTAATCTCTTGGTAGCTCCAGGGCAGATTACTTAGATATTATACACCACATAATGTATAAATAGGACTTATTTAAGAATATGTGAGTATCTAAAAATCTGGTAAATCTTAAAGCCTGTTACTAATTCATACTTTATAATCTTTCATTAATTACAACATAGGTGCTTTACTACACTTGCCCTTTAAATGGCTTAGGTTTCACATATAAAATTCTGACAGGGCAGAATTTCATATTTTATTTTGATAAAAATAAAGGAATTGTATTGAAATTGCTAATTTACATAATGTGACCATTTAATTCCCATATTAAGAAAAGTAAAGGTGAGAGAGAAATCTGTAATTTACATAATGACTTCTCATAAAGAGACCCACATATGGGGGAACAGAATTGAAAATTTAGGAAAGTATTCAAATAATTTGAGGTAAAATAGAATTATCATTTAATTATGCATATAGAACTTTCCGTATCTGAAAAAGGTACATTTCAACTTCATTTACTATAAAAAATATAACTTAAGAAGTAGTGATCATTCCAGATAGAAGTTATTTCCAGTCACAACAAATCTTTGTAAATACAAGTTGCCTAATTTCCTGTGCCCAAGGTGCTATAAGAAACATTGATGAAGCTCAGAACTCACGGTCCCTGACTTCAAGAAAAAGCCGAATTCAACAATACAACTTAGTGTCAATCCATTTCATTTTTAAAAAAATCCCTTATGTTATCACAAAACATCTTTTTCAGGTTATCTTTTTCAGGTCCTTGAAAATGTAGTAAACATTCAATAGTATTTGTTGATATTTCTAAATTCCAGATTTTCATACTGAATTTTCTAAATGGAATACTTATAGCTCAATGCAAACAAATTTAGAAAATGCTGCAAGCAGAAATGCCTTAATATACTATTCTCATTATGAGTTAAAATTGATTGCTACAGGAAGTTTATTTTTGTTATTTTAATTTTTTTAAATTTTACTTTAAGTTCTGGGATACATGTGCTGAACTTGCAGGTTTGTTACATAGGTATACATGTGCCATGGTGGTTTGCTGCACCTAGCAACCCGTCATCTAGCTTTTCGGCCTCACATGCATTAGATATTTGTCCTAATGCTCTCCCTCCCCTTGCCCCTCAACCCCTGACAGTCCCCAGTGTGTGATGTTCCCCTCCCTGTGTCCATCTGTTCTCATTGTTTAACTCCCACTTTTGAGTGAGAACATGCAGTGTTTGCTTTTCTGTTCCTGTGTTAGTTTGCTGAGAATGATGGTTTCAGGCTTCATCCACTTCCCTGCAAAGGACATGAACTCCTTTTTTATGGCTGCATAGTATTCCACGGTGTATATATGCCACATTTTCTTTATCCAGTCTATCATTGATGAGCATTTGGGTTGGTTCCAAGTCTTTGCTATTGTGAATAGTGCTGCAATAAACATACATGTGTGTGTGTCTTTATAGCAGAATGATTTATAATACTTTGGGTATATATCCAGTAATGAGATTGCTGGGTCAAATGGCATTTCTGGTTCTAGATCCTTGAGGAATTGCCATACTGTCTTTGACCTTCCACAATGGTTGACCTAATTTATGCTCCCACCAACAGTGTAAAAGCATTCCTATTTCTCCACATCCTCTCCAGCATCTGTTGTTTCCTGACTTTTTAATAATCATTATTCTACCTGGTGTGAGATAGTATCTCGTTGTGGTTTTGATTTGCATTTCTCTAATGACCAGTGATGATGAGCTTTTTTACACATGTTTTTTGGCCACATAAATTTCTACTTTTGAGAAGTGTCTGTTCATATCCTTTGTCCACTTTTTGATAGGGTTGTTTCTTTTTGTAAATTTGTTTAAGTTCCCTGTAGATTCTGGATATTAGCCCTTTGTCAGATGGATAGATTGCAAAAACGTTCTCCTATTCTGTAGGTTGCCTGTTCATTCTGATGATAGTTTTTTTTTGCTATGAAGAAGCTCTTTAGTTTAATTAGATCCCATTTGTCAATTTTGGCTTTTGTTGCCATTGCTTTTGGTGTTTGAAGTCATGAAGTCTTTGCCCATGCTTATGTCCTGAATGGTATTGCCTAGGTTTTCTTCTAGGGTTTTTATGGTTTTAGGTTTTATGTTTAAGTCTTTAATGCTTCTTGAGTTAATTTTTGTGTAAGGTGTAAGGAAGGGGTCTAGTTCCCCTGGAAGGGGTTCAGTTTTCCCAACACCATTTATTAAATAGGGAATCTTTTCCCCATTGCTTGTTTTTGTCAGGTTTGTCGAAGATCAGATAGTTGTAGATGTGTGGTGTTATTTCTGAGGCCTCTGTTCTGTTCCATTGGTCTATATATCTGCTTTGGTACCAGTAGCATGCTGTTTCAGTTACTGTAGCCTTGTAGTATAGTTTAAAGTCAGGTAGCATGATGCCTTCAGCTTGGTTCTTTTTGCTTAGGATTGTCTTGGCTATATGGGCTCTTTTTTAGTTCCATGTGAAATTTAAAGTAGTTTTTTCTAGTTCTGGGGAGAAAGTCAATGGTAGCTTGATGGGAATAGCATTGAATCTGTAAGTTACTTTGAGCAGTATGGCCATTTTCATGATATTGATTCTTCCTATCATGAGCATAGAATTTATTTTTCCATTTGTCTGTGTCCTTGCTAGAAGCAATTTAACTCATTAACTCAGTTTAGTTTTTTTTTTTGTTTGTTTATTTTTTGTTTGTTCACAATTCATTTCTTAACTTTCACATATTTGGACTATTATGACATCAAATATCTCATTGTCTTTCTGGCAGAAGTAAAGTTAACTTTCACTGTGATTAAATTAGTGGTACATTATTGAATCCTGTTTTAAATCCATTAATATACTAGAAACTACATATCAATTCTATGTCATTAGATAGTTTGAAGCTAATTATTACTTGCTATACATTTTTATTAGACATAATTTTAGTGTCACATCTTCATATCTGCTTTTAAAATTTGGTATTATAGCATAGTGGAACTAGAAAATTTTTCTTGAAACTACCAGAACCAAGATTTCTGATTCTATTATCTGTTAATTATTAATACTTAATGCATTGAATTTCAATCCTTCACTCCAGTCCACCTTCAGTTTTGTTTGACAGCTTTGATCTTTCCTAAAGCATTACACTATTCTGAGTAAGCACATAATATAAATCAAAACATAAAATTAGAAGAGTCAAGATAATCATGAGAAAAAAGGGATAGAAGAATAAAGTCATAATTATGAGAAACAAAATAAGTTCTAGTATTCTATACCACTTTAATATCACTATAGATAATATATTACATAGTTTCAAGTAGATAGAAGGAGGATGTTGAATGTTCCCAACACAAAGAAATGATAAATATTTGAGATGATGAATATACTAATTACCATGATCTGATCATCAAATATTATATGTATCGAAGGATCACCATATACCCCATGAATATGTACAATTATTTTATCAATTAAAAAAATTTTAAAAAGAAAATTCAAGAAAAATACAAAGAAAATTACAAAAAAGTTTTACTACCCTCCCAAAAAACCTACATATGGAAAAACAACTTTCATGGATTCTTAGTTTATGTATGTAGGATTCCTCCATCTTTAAACTTATAATATGAATTAATGTTTTAAATAAGAATGTTAGATTGTCTGTCTTATTTCCTCTTAATTTGAGATCATTCTTTTTCTGCTTTATGCCTTAGTTTTTTATTCCAGCAAGACTCCAATATATGAATAAGTTGAAACTTTTTTGGCAAGTTAGTTGTTTGTTTATTGGTTTATTTAATAGAGACAGGGTCTCACTCTGTTACCCAGGCTGGAATGCAGTGGCACAATCATGGCTCACTCCAGCCTGAACCTCCTGGGCTAAAGGGATTCTCCCACCTCAGTCTCCCAACTAGCTGGGAGTACAGGTGTGCACCACTACGTCCAGCTAATTTAAAAATCTTTTGTAGAGAAGAGTTTTGCCAAGTTGCCCAGGGTGGTCTCGAACTCTTGGGCTCAAATGACACTCCTGCCTTGGCCTCCCAAAGTGATAGGATTACAGGTGTGAGCCACCACACCTGGTCCAAGTTAGTTGTTCAGAAGTTAAGATGCCTTTTTTATTTAAGGTGACAAAATATATTATTTGCAATAATGTTACAGTAAAATAGAGGTTCTCAAATCAACTACAGAACACAACTTGGCCCATGTTTAATAAAATCATCATAGTAGTAGCCTAATGATTTAGATAATCTCAGTTTCAAAGTCAGCAGAAAATTTCTCTCTTGATAAGCAACAGCCATTACAGTAGTGAAAAAAGCTTTGCTTTTATTACTATTTTGTTTCTTGAATGAACAGAAACCCAGACATTCCCTGAGTTCAGCCCCTCCTTTAGCTTAGCATTTGCCACAGTTGGGTACATTTCTGAGGTTTTGTCTGCTATCTGTCTTCCTTGTTGAGTGTTCCATTTAAATAATTGTGGCTGATCTCCAACAGATTTCTTCTTAGATCTAGGATGGACCTAAACATCAGGATGAGGGCCAAAAAATATACTTACTACATACTGGGTAGTAAGTGTACTTTACTATCTCATTCAGTACTCTGTTTTATTTCTGATGTTGTTCACAACCCAGGTGAGCAGTATCAGAAACAAAACAGAGTATCAAATGAGGCTGAAAAATCTTACCTTTACTCTTGGAGAGACCAGGATGGATGTAGGATGTGGGTTTCTGAAACCCACAATTAGACACTTACCCACTTAGGCAGATCTCAGGAGAAAGAAGAGCAGAGTTGAGTTATTTCCAATTTTCCAGTGGCCTAAGCCACTCTTCTTGCTCCTGAACAGAGTGAGTAAAGAGGCAGATAGGGGCCAAGAGTGTGCTAAGGAAAATAATTCTCATTTTATGGAAAGCAGGAGTAGGGAAAAGGCTGGTTTTCCTAACTCCTCTGCAGAGAATAACCAATCCCTAGCTTTAAGGCTCTTTCATAGCAGGCCCTCTCTATTCCTGTCTTTCCATTTTTTGTGACAGCAACTATCCACCTACCTGGCACGCTAATAATCTATAAATCCTTTCTCATGTCTATATTAGCCAGCACCAGTGTTCATCCCGTTCTATTTAGCCCTTTCTCAAACATGCAAATAGGAACTCTATTTCCCCTCTTCTCTGCACGAGCCTCTACAAGCATGTGGATTCAGTAGAGGCTGGGACTGCCTGCTAGCAGTTGCCATGCTTCCCATAGCTTGCCCCCCCCCCCCCCGCTTTATATTCCACACTGCACTTCCAAACACAGATCTGGCCATGTGCTCCCTTGCCCAAAGCCCTGAGAGATTTCCCCCATTGACTACAGGATCAAATTCTGAGTTCTTCACAGGACAGGTAATATCAGCCAGACTACCTCTTTCTTTTCATACCCTACCCAACCTTCACTGCAGACTTTGAACACTTTCCCTGAACTAGAAAATGAAATACTTGTCCCCACCCTTTCTTTGCACATGCTTTTTCTCTGGTTCCCACCCCGCTCCTCCCACCGCAATTTATCTGCCCAAATTCCATTTTTCCTTCAGGGCTCCTTCACCAGAGATAAGGGCCCATCCCTAGGCTTTTGGCATTTCTCCAGAGTTTATCTGATTGTTTTGGCATCTCTCTTTTTTGTAGAGATTTGTTGCATTATATTGGGATTATTTTTCATTTGTTCTTCTTCCTTCTCCAGAGAAGGAACTATGTCTTATTCACTATTGTGGGTCTAGGTCTAGCATGTTATCTGGTACATAATGCTAAATAAATTCATTTAAATTATTGTATTTAAAATTTATATATTTTAATAAATCTTAATTCATCTATTTCTTATTATCTAGCAATAACGACCATGTTGACATTTTCTAAAAACGCTATGCACACAGTTCCCAAAACTAGTTATTATCAAGCTGACAACAGTCTCACCAATTAATAATGTCTGCTTTTGGGGACTTTTTTGGTACCTCCTAATTTGATATTATAAGTGGCAGAGTGATTTTAATCTAGGCTTGTCAAACCCCACACTCTTTCTGCCACACCTCTGGTTTCTTGTAACAAATGGCCTTGCATAGCTAATGTGGTCTTTTCCATATTCTATGTGAAATTACCCTACTCTACTAATTTCTCCTTTCTCAGGAAAGAAGTCTGCATTAGTTAAAAAAAGAAAACTAGCCTGAGCAATTGGGAAGCACAATAGGTAAATATTAAAGAAACAGCCATAAAGCCAAATGCAACTTTAAACAATAAATAACACAAGGTAGGATATTGAGCAAGATTTGCCATGCCCATAACCACTCACATTCTTAGTCGAATTTTCTTTGCTAGTTTTGTTCTTTCATTAGACTCTGAGTTAGACTTCTATATGTTACTACACATTTAATAAAGATATTTCATTTTTCCTGGTGTGCTTCCAGAGACCTAGCATGCAGTGAAGGTTTTATAGTCCTGTGCAGTGCAGCAGATGTCATTCCATTTGCCTAAGTCCTGCTGACATTTGGAGATGTGGATTAATTGAGCTACAGAATGAAATTTAATTAAAATTAAATACAGACTTGGCCATTGTATCTGTTCATTTCCTGCACTCTAGTGTGTGTATTTGCAGGCAGCGCCATAGTTAATTTGTTTAATCAGGATGCTCTGTGGGGGAAGCTGCACTTTGTTTTACACTGAAACACTGAGGGTGTGGTGGATGCCAGGTTGGATTTCATTACACACAATGCGAGCTGTGTAAATGATGCTACTGATGAGCCTCAAAGGGCTACCTGAGGGAGCAAGGTGGCTCCATATGAACCCATAGAGAGACAACATGTCATAGATAACATTTAGCGATGTCTTTTAAATTAACATCACATGACCACAGAAATCTCATCTATTACCCATTAACATGTTGCCACAGTATTTGTTCATTCAGACATTTATTCGTTCATTCATTCAACCAAGATTTTTTGAGGATCAGCTGTGTGCTAGGTCCTGAGTTTAAGGTAAGCACTATAATTAATTGTAACAATATTCTTTCTAGTAACTTCAAGTGGGGAGGTTGCTACTTCTTGAAGATATGTTTTTTAGAACAAGATAATATAGGATATCTAAAGTTTATCTCTGGAATGAGGAGAAACTATATTACTTTATGTTTTAATGAGATTGTGTCAGGGCAAGTAGCATAGATCCCACCTGTCCCTTGATATTCATGGCAAAGATCACCTCCTTCTGGGGGGGCTTTCCCAATTTCTGCAGTGGAAAATGAACTCTATTCCAACAACTCTCCAAAGTACACAGACGTTCTTTGTGTTTTATCTGTGTATCTACATTATAAGCTTTTTGTCAATATCCTCTTAATCTTGAAAAATATGTAGGCTAGTGCCTCATCTCCAGAATGTGCTTGAAGACTATTACTTAGACGGAATATACCGTATTGTCAAGCATATGTATTCCTTGGTAGTGGACCATTACTATTTTGGCAGTCTAGAATAACGTTTTCCTTTTTGAGGCAATAGTACCCTATTTCTGCCTTGATGAATCACTTCTCCCATGTCTATATGCCTCAGGTAAATGTGAGTGAGCTGGAGCCTGAGCCAATCAATCAGTGTATTCCGCCCCTCTATTATTGGTTCAGAAATTAAAGAATAAATCAGAAAGCCAGCCTAGTCAGGACCAATAATGCTACATTCTAAGGCCTCGGTTTCTCTTCTGTTGTACATGAAAGGATGAAGCTCATGAGTTCCCTTTTTCTGCAACGGGAGAATTGTTTGAATACGGAGCCAACTCAAAGGAAGCTACAGTGAAGTAAAGAGAAGAATCATCCTGTTACTCATCTGTAGCTTCTTTGTTATCTTAGCCAGTGAGTTTTTGCTGAAATTGGTCTGAGTTGTACTTTCTGGCTGTAGTATACCAAAGAACCATACCTGATCAGCCTCATTATGGCAATCATATAGTGCTTTGATCATTTATATGGCACTTGCTCTTTTGTAAGCTCCTTAATGACAGGTACCTTGCCTCTTATCTAGTGACTCAATAACTAGTTCAGAGCCTGGAACAGTGTGTGCTCAATAATATTATTTTGTTGAAATTAAAGAATAAATGTACATTCTGGTGGTTATATGGTAATGTCAATGAATAATCTTTTGTCTTTGCAGTAAAACTCCTTAAATTGACATATTGCTCACAAACCCTTTCACTACTTCTTTTTTCACTCTTATTCATATGACTAAAGGTCACCCAGCAATTTCTAAGGATGAAAGAGATAGTTCAACCATCTCATATTAATAATCAGCCTCATATCAAAAACTTCCTGAAAAAGAAAGTCTATAACCCCATTATGTTATATATGCCAATGCTAACTGTTCTTACCACCTAGACATTGTTCTTTATGTTCCCTGCATGACACGTAGAGATGGTGAGTCCTTGTAAATTCCAAAGCAAGCTTTTTCTCAGTTGAGCTATATTGCTTCTAGCTATTGACTCCCAAATTGGCTCAAATCAGTGGGCACACCATGTTCTTTCTGGCACATATTTTCTATTCTGTACCAACTATACCTATTTCATATGGACAATATTCTATTAGTCCTTGGAGTTATGGCAAAATAAGCTTAATATTTTTTTCTCCTTGTATATATATTTTATAAATTTAAACCTGCTCTTTTTCAACTCTTATTTTCCACAGACACAGTAATACTGATAAAGATGACAACTAAAATAATAATTAACATTTGGTAAGCATTTTGTTTACCTCCTAACCATTACATTAATCCTCACAATAACAATAGGAGATAAATATTCTTGTCCCCATTTTCAATGTAAGAAAGATGAGGAGGCAGAGATTTAAACCACAATAACCTTTAAGAAATTTGCTGAGATGTAGGACATATGGAAACTTAGGAAGAATTTATGATTTTGATAAACATTTTAACTATTCTATTTGGGACACTAGAAACTCCAAAAGGAGAGATGGAGTAATGGGGACAAAGGCTGAAAAACTTCCTGTTGGGTACTATGCTCACTATCTGAATGATGGGATCAATACAAGCCCAAACTTCAGTGCCACACAATATACCCTTCTAGCAAACCTGCACATGTACCTGGTGAATCTAAAATAAAAATGGAAAAATAAATAAATAAAATATTCTATTTGTAGGATACTGTTCAGAAATGTTCTCAGTAGTATATTTTTCTTGATTAATATGAGCTAATATTAATAAATCCCTCTCTGTACATATACATACATAATAGCTAATATTTTTTTGTGTTCTTAGTATGTGCAAGGCACTGTAGTAACACTTCTATGTCTGTTAACTCATTTAATACTTGCAACAAATTTATGAGATAAATACTGCTATTATCTCCATTTTACAGATGGCAGAAACTGAGCAAAGAGAAGTTAAGTAACTTACTTGTACAAGATCACAAGGCTAGTAAATGGTAGAACCAGAACTTGAACACACATGCCATAACTGCAAGGCCACCTTGCTTACCATATAGGACAATGTTTAAGAAAACAATTAATTTGCATCCTAAATTTATTTTCTGTGTCGTCTTTCAGAGTATCTGCCCTGTGCTAGTCACTGAGCCATGTTCTGAGGATACTGAAGTAAACAAGACAGAAAGAGGCCTTTTCCTATTAATTATGCTCCATATATATACCGAGCCAATCAGTGTATTCTATCCCCTTGGCATCTGTGATTCATTCAGAAATGGGAACATCCTCCAGGCCATGTGCAGGAAACACAAATATTTCTTTGAAATAAGCAACATATTTTAAATCTAGTAAAGTTCTAAATTGTAATAGGTTTTGCCAGATTTTTCCCAAGTCATGAATTTTAACTGCTTGACCTCACTGAATACAGATAAGTAAATTATTAGGTTAGAGAAAGGAACATCAATTTTCACAAATATTCTATGTGTTGATCACTTCTGGACATTGGTTGCCTGACAGATGTGGTAAAAAAAATTTGTATTATGTCTTGTTTTTTACTTAAGGTTTTTGTTTTTAATTTTTGTGGGTACACAGTAGGTGTATATATTTATGAGTTACATGAGATATTTTGATATAGGCATATAGGAATACATATGCTTGACAATACAGTATATTCAATCTAAGAAATAGTCTTCAAGCACATTCTGGAGATGAGGCACTAGCCTACACATTTTTCAAGATTAAGAGGATATTGACAAAAAGCTTATAATGTAGATACACAGATAAAACACAAAGAACGTCTGTGTACTTTGGAGAGTTGTTGGAATAGAGTTCATTTTCCACTGCAGGAATTGGGAAAGCCCCCCAGAAGGAGGTCATCTTTGCATAACAATGCATAATAATCACATCAAGGTAAATGGGATATCCATCAGCATTTATCCTTTCTTTGTGTTACAAACATTCCAATGATAGTCTTTTATTTTTATATGTGCAATAAATTATTGTTGAGTGTAGTTACCCTGTTGTGCTATCAAATACTAGATATTTTTCATTGTAACTATATTTTTGTGCCCATTAACCATCCCCACATCCCCACCCTCCCCCTATTACCCTTCCCAACTTCTGGTAATCATCATTCTACTCTATCTTCATGAGTTCAATTGTCTTAATTTTTTTAGCTCCCACAAGTAAGTGAGAACATGCAATGTTTGTCTTTCTGTGTCTGGCTTATTTCACTTAACATGATGACCTCCAGTTCTATCCATGTTGTTGCAAATGACAGGATCTCATTTATGTTTATGGTTGAATAGTACTCCATTGTGTATCTAGACCACATTTCCTTTATCTGCTTGTGTGTTGATGAACACTTAGGTTGCTTCCAAATCTTGACCATTGTGAATAATGCTGCAATAAACATGGGAGTGCAGATACCTCTTCAACATAATGATTTCCATTCTTTTATTTATTTATTTATTTTGAGACAGAGTCTTGCTCTGTTGCCCAGGCTGGAGTGCAGTGGCACAGTCTCAGCTCACTGCAACCTCTACTTCCCGGGTTCAAGCAATTCCCTGCCTCAGCCTCCTGAGCAGCTGGGATTATAGGCACCTGCCACCCATGACCGGCTTATTTTTGTATTTTTAGTAGAGATGGGGTTTCACCATCTTGGCCAGGCTGGTCTTGAATTCCTCCCCTCGTGATCCACCCGCCTTGGCTGCTCAAAGTGCTAGGATTACAGGTATTACAGGCATGGGTGACCTGCCCAGCCAATATCCATTCTTTATACACCTTGGAGTAGGATTGTTGGATAATAGGGTAGGTCTATTTTTAGTTTTGTTCTTTTTTTTAGACAGTCTCACTCTGTCACCCAGGCTGAAGTGCAATGGCACAATCTCGGCTCATTGTAACCTCTGCCTCCTGGGTTCAAGCAATTCTCGTGCCACAACCTCCTGATATAGCTGGGATTACAGGTGTATGCCACCATGCCTGGTGTATGTTTGTAATTTTAGTAGACACAGGGTTTCGCCACATTGGCCAGGCTGGTCTTGAACTCCTGGCCTCAAGCAATACACCTTTCTTGGCCTCCCAAAGTGCTGGGATTACAGGTTTGTGCCACCGTGCCCAGCCTCTTATTAGTTTTTTGAATAACCTCCAAATTGTTCTTCATAGTGGTTGTACTAATTTACCTTTCCACCAACACTATATGAGAGTTCCCTTTCTCCATATCCTCACCAGCATTTTTGTTATTGCCTGACTTTTGGATAAAAGCCACTTTAACTGGGGTGACATGATATTTCATGTAGTTTTAGTTTGCATTTCTGCATTTCTCTGATGATCAATGATGCTGAACACCTTTTAATAGGTGTTCATTTGCCATTTGCATGTTTTCTTTTGAGAAATATCTATTGAGATTCAGTTTTGTTGTTGTTGTTGTTGTTGTTGTTGTTGTTGTTTTGATGGAGTCTCACTCTGTCCCTCAGGCTGGAGTGCAGTGGTGCCATCTTGGCTCACTACAATGACCACCTCCCAGGTTCAATGATTCTCCTGCCTCAGCCTCTTGAGAAGCTTGGGTTACATGTGTGCACCACCATGCCCAGCTAATTTTTGTATTTTTTTTTTCCCTTTGAGATGGAGTCTTGCTTTGTTGCCAGGCTGAAGTGCAGTGGTTCGATCTCAGCTCACTGCAGCCTCCGCCTCTCAGGTTCAAGCGATTCCCCTGCCTCAGCCTCCAGAGTAATTGGAATTACAGGTGTGCACCACCACATCTGGCTTTTTGTATTTTAGCAGAGACGGGGTTTTACTATGTTGGCCAGGATGGTCTCCATCTCCTGACCTCGTGATCTGCTCACCTTGGCCTCCCAATGTGCTGGGATTACAAGCATGAGCCACCGTGCTCAGCCTAATTTTTGCATTTTTAGTAGAGACAGGGTTTCACCATGTTGGCTAGGCTGGTCTAGAACTACTGACCTCAGGTGATCCGCCCACCTCTGCCTCCCAAAGTGTTAGGATTACAGGCTTGAGCCACCACACCAGGCCTCTGTTCAGATCTTTTGATCATTTTAAAATGGATTATTAGATTTTTTTCCCTATAGAGTTCTTTGAGCTCCTTGTATATTCTGGGTAATCCCTTGTGAGACGGGCAGTTTGAAAATATTTTCTGTCATTCTGAGGGTTATCTCTTCACTTTGTTGATTGTTTCCTTTGCTGTGCAGAAGATTTTTAAGTTAATGTGATCCTATTTGTCCATTTTTTCTTTGGTTGACTGTGCTTATGGGATATTACTGAAGAAATCTTTCCCAGTCCAATGTGAATATTTTCTTTAGAGAAAGAAAATATTCTTAAAGTCTTTAGCTCATTTTGATATGATTTTTTTTGTTGTGCACAATGATATAATTACACATTTTCAAATTGTCTACTAAAATATATTTCAAACACTTACTACTTCTACTAATACATTTTTCTTCTCCAATACAATAGCTTTCCCTTCAGGTCAGTACTATCCATTAATGCAGAGTTTGGGGGAAATATTCCATCTTTGTGGATATAAGCCAGATTGAGACTTAATATCTTGTCAACCTATGGTGTCTGCACATTATATATTTGTGATTTCATTGTTTATGAGTAATATAAAAACTGTATTTTCCCCTTCCTATATTGTTTTATCTCCATACATATATTTACATCATCATATGTGTCTGTATTTTTCTTTCTGACTTTTGAGTCATAGTAAGATGAGTTGGCCTTACTTTCAGATTACAATAAGAAATTCCCCCCTTCTCCATTGATCTGTGATACCTTTCTCTTATGCTAAATTTCAAAATATCACAGAATCTGCTTTGATTCCATTATGAATTTTCCATTATGTTCTACTGGTTCATCTCTCTATTCATGTAGCAATACTGCATGCACCAAAAACCATGCCTTGTAATATGTTCTAATCTCTGGTGGGTAGACCCCCTCATCATTCTTTTTGCTCAGGATATTCCTGAACCTTCATGTTTGTTTTTTGTATGTGGTAAGAGACAGGGGTTTAGTTTTATTTTTCTGCCTATGGATCCAGTTTTCTCAGCAGCATTTATTGAAGAGACTATCCTTTCCCCAACGTATATACTTGGCACCTTCACTGAAAATGAGTTCACTAGATATGTGGATTTATTTCTGGGTTCTCTATTTTGTTCCATTGGTCTATGTGTCTGACTTTATGCTGATAACATACTGTTTTGGTTACTATAGCTCTGTAGTATAATTTGAAGTCAGGTAATACAATTCCCCAGTTTTGTTCTTTTTATTACAGCTTTGATCTCATTACTCTTTATCGTTCTATTCAGGTTTTGGATTTCTTTGTAGTTCACTCTTGATAGGTTATATGTGTCTAGGAATTTATTCATTTCTTCCAAATTTTTCAACTTACTGGCATGTAGTTGCTCATAGTGACCTCTAATGATGCTTTGAATTGTTGCAGTATTGGCTGTAATGTCTCCTTTTTCATCTCTGATTTTATTTATTTGGGTCTTCTTTTTTTCTTAGTTAGCCAGACAAAAGGTTTGTGTATTTTATCTTTTCAAAAAGGTAAATTTTTGTTGATCTTTTTTATTCTTTGTTTCAATTTCATTTATTGCTGCTCTAAACTTTATTTATTTTATTCTACTAATTGGGGTTTGGTTTGCTCCTGCTTTTCTAGTTCTTTACAATGCATTGTTATGTTGTTTATTTGAAGTTTTTCTACTTTTTGATGTAGCTGCTTATTGCTATAAGCTTTCCTCTTAGTACTGTTTTCACTGTATCCCATAGGTTTTGGTATGTTTGTGTTTCCATATTCATTGTTTCAAGAAATTTTTTAATTTCTCTTTTAAATTCTTCAGTGACCCACTGGTCATTCAGGAACATATTGTTTAATTTCCATGTGTTTCTTACAGGCAACAGATTGATGGCATTTAAAAAAAATCCATTCAGCCACTCTGTGTCTTCTGACTAGAGAATTTAGTCCATTTACATTCAATGTTATTATTGATAAGTAAACACTTACTCCTGCCATTTTGTTATTTGTTTTCTGGTTATTTTGTGGTCTTTTCTTCCTTCTTTCCATCTTCCTGTCTTCATTTTAGTGAAGGTTATTTTCTAAGGTGGTATGTTTTAATTTCTTACTTTTTATTTTCTGTGTATTTGTTGTATGATTTTGCTTTGAGGTTACCACGAGGCTTTCAAATAATATTTTATAACTCATTATTTTAACTGATGACACATAATGTATATGTCTTTACTGAGCTCTCAGTAAAGAGACTAATTTTGATTATTGAACTATGGTGCCTTTAGGGGAACCATAGTCTAGTCCATCTTAACCAATGTCATCTAGCATATTACTTTGCATGTAATAGGAACTGGATAAATATTTGCAGGATGAAAAAATAGATGAATAAAGATAGGACAGCAGGTTTTTGACAGCTTTGCTAATTTTATGCTTCATTTATTCAACAATATTCAGCACCTATCATATACATGACACTGTGCTGTGGAATTTGAGGGGTATATGAGTAGCTTCCAGTTTATACTGGAGATGGAAGAATCAAGGTTGCACAAGAACAACCAGAATGCCAGGTTGAAAACATCTATTCCATAAGAGATATAAATCAAATGTTAGGAGTAACTCTCAGAGAAAAAGATGGTTAGTGAGAAATTGGGTGCCATTTATCCATCAGAGTACTTCATTTCTCAAGATTTGGCTCCTGATGTCTATCTGTGCAGGTGGAACTCAATAGATAGGCAGAGCATGACCTGTAATCCTTTTCTCATAGAATACATTCCAAAGATTCTCCTTTGATATGGGGCTGCAGCTGCTAGTGGTCTCTTCATCTCATTTGGCCCACTGCCTTTGCTCAAAAAGAGCCACCCTGTTTCTATTTGTGGCATAGCAAACCAGTCTGTGTCTGCTGCTGTGGTTTCTCACCAGCCAACAACTTTGCCACATTATTTTGAAATTGAAATTCAGTGCCCCCTTGAAGTATTGCTCCCACTTCCTCCTTTTGCAGTTGCCCCACTTCACCATGCAGCAGCTGCTGTGTATTCTGCTGCCACTATTTCCAACACCCAACCCCCCCAGAGGAGTTCTGTGTGACAGCTCAGCTTCAATGCTAGTAAACTGGCTACTTTCCAGTATTGTGATTCAGACTTCCAGAAAACATACCATGATAATGATGTTCATAACTGGTATTTTCTAAAGCCAATAAAAGGGAAGTCTGAGAATTATTCTTAAAAATCTCAGCTGATATTTGGAACATGCAAGGTGAAGGAGGCATCTACTCTGTGAGTCCTCTTTTACTTGCAATTTTAAAAGAATAATCTTGCTTTTTTTCTTTTTCAGTTTAACACATGTTTACTGAATAAACAAATGTGGTGACTAAACCACAGAAATTAACATAAAAATTGACCGGCTAACAAGGAGAACATATAAAAACCATTAAAGTATGAAACACATTATATTCCACATCTATGTGGGTATTGCAGTAACACAGGCTGCATAGACTGCCTCTCTTTTGTCTGTGGGTCCTAATGGACGTCACCTTCAAACTTAACACATTTATCTGTCCATGAACCAAAGCGATAGGCATGTTACTTTCCATCCTGAAATACAGAAACAAAGAGGGGAAAAAAAGAGAAAATAAAAAGGAAAATGCTCATGTAAAAGGCAAAGAGGTGCCTGGGGAGGAGGGAGGTAATTGTGGAAGTAGTCAAGAACCTGGCATACATTGGCACAAAACAAATATTTCTGAATAAATAAAGTCATAGGGGAGTGGTAATTGATAGGACAGAAGTATAGAAGGAAAAGGGAGGTATAATAATATGAAAAGTTGTAATTTTAACCATTAACTTGCTTGGGTGTGATTAACTTACCACTGAGTGGATCTTTCTTGATCTGGCTCAGTGATACACACAGCTTAACTCCCTACTGTCTTAAAAACTGTTAAGGTTTAAACCTTGTGCTCAAGCTTATAGACCTGATGGAATGAAAGCAACCTATCTTTAAGGAGTTTCAGAAGACCACCAGGGGAAGTGATATTCTAGTACAGAGTGCTCAATAAATATGTTGATTGAGTCCACTTTAAATTCATATTCACAATCTCAAAAAAGCCAACAATCCTGACCATCAGTCTCATTAAAATACACTAGCTAACTCAACTACATTGCAAAATATCGTTTGCAATGATACTTTCAAACCTTCTCTTTTGCTTCATTTTATAACCGAGTTTCAGTTGATTTGCCTCCAGTGGAACACCTCACTGGTCTCTGGGAAGGATTTAATACTAACATACTTCTCAGTGTGGTGATGAGTATGGTAATAGTCAAGCATCTGAGACAGAGTGAACAGAAAAGTGGACCCCCACTCACCTAACTAGGCTTGCATAATCCATACCTTCCCTGCTTCCTTTATATTGCTTCATGGGATTGATTAAATTACCAGACATTTATTGAACATCTACTCCAGTGGTTCTCAAATTTTGGACCTAAGGACTCTTATACATTCTTAAAAATTATTGAGGACCCTGGAGAACTTTTGTTTATGTGGATTATTTTGATCAACATTTATCATTTTAGAAATTAGAAGTGATAAGTTTAAACATATTGAATTCACTTGAAAATAATAAACTAATTACATATTAGCATAAGTTACATTTTATAAAAAATAACTGTATTTCCAAAACAAAAAAATCAGTGATAAGAGTAGCATTCCTTTACATTTTTGCAAATCTCTTTAATGTCCGGCTTAACATAGCTGGATTATCATGTCTGCTTCTGCGTTCAATCTGTTTCATGTGTTGCTTTGACTGAAGGATATGAAGAAAATATGATCTCACACAGAAATACTTTTATTAGCACTTCAAATCGTTGTGGATATTCTTTTTTACAAACTAAAACTCAACAAGTGGTAGTTAATTAAAGGTTAGTTGCAATGTATTATAAAAATCTGAATGATATCTTGTACTTTGAATGGGTCTTTTGCCACACAAGATTTAGTGACATCATGAGTTGTTAATTTAGAAAATATTTGCTCATGGCGTTATACAGATCTTCAGCTGTTGATACATTTCTTTATACAATACCACAAAAATTGTACCTGTTAATATCACCACTGATCTCATCTGAAAAATCTTTAAATATGAAGAAGCTGTCATAGTTTATGGTAGCAGATATAAAGTTTTCAAAAATTCTGATTTTACTTGAATGCTTGAATTTTATTACTGGCAACAAATATTGTCAGTTGTTTTCCTTGAAATAACAGTTTTACTGTGTTCGTGTCAGGGAAAATATCTGCCAAATACCTGTCAGTTGTTTTTTCATGTAAAAATGGTATTCCGTGACAAAAGTGGCTACTTCCGCTTTCAACTCAATCCCACAAGTGCTTTTCCTCTAGACAACCATTGTACTTCGGTATGCAGTGAAATGCTTTATGTGTACTTCCCATTTTGTCACACAGAATATTAAAATGATGTATATTCAAGAATCAAGAGTCAGTAGAATTGATTTTGTTGTTGCTGCTTCATCAAGGGCATTCCTAAATGAGACTGGCTTTTATTTTTTAAGGTTTTTTTTGAGATAGAGTCTTACCCTTTCACCCAGACTGGAGTGCAATGGCACGATCTTGGCTCACTGCAACCTCCACCTCTGGGGTTCAAGGGATTCTCCTGCCTCAGCCTCCTGAGTAGCTGGGACTACACATGCACACCACCATGCCCAGCTAATTTTTTTGTTTGTATCTTTAGTAGAGATGAGGTTTCACCATGTTGGCCAGGCCAGTCTCAAACTCTTGACCTCAGGTAATCCACCCACCTCGGCCTCCCAAAGTGCTGAGATTATAGGTGTGAGTCACCATGCTCGGCCTATTTTTTAAGTATTAATATAAGTATATGGCAGTGGAGAATACAATGAGTAGTAGTAGAGTGATGCCACTGCATTGACTCCTGCAAAAGCACCAGCAATTTTACTTACCATTGGTGCAAATTTCAAAACAGTGACAAAGGCAAACATCTTAGAATTATTACAAAAATTGTTTTGATTTTATAAATGCTTGAAAGGGTCTTGGGACTGACAAGGGTCCACAAATCTCATTTTGAGAATCATGACTTAATGTCTGCATAGAATAGTGTCAATGATAATGTTAAACCAAAAGACAAAGCAAAACTTTATGAGTAACCTGTCTTCAAAAATTTATAATTAAGTTGAATAACATGAAATTGTGACTTTTGTAGGCAAGTTTGAATATTGGCAATTTCATATTGCGGAACCTATAGGATAAAATACGTGTGTTTGGGCTGGGCACGGTGGCTCACACCTATAATCCCGGCACTTTAGGAGGCCAAGATGGGCAGATCACTTGAGGCTAGGAGTGTAACACCAGCCTGGGCAACATGGAAAAACCCTATCTCTACTAAAAATGCAAAAATTAGCTGGGCATGGCGGTGCACACCTGTAATCCCAGTGACTGAAGTGGCTAAGGCATGAGAATTGCTTGTACCTGGGAGGCAGAGGTTGCAGTGAGCCAAGGTCATGCCACTGCACTCCAGCCTGGGAGACAGAGCGAAACTCTGCCTAAAAAAAAAAAAGTTTGTGTATGTATGTGTAATGAATCATGTCAAATAAACCATACAGATCTAAGGGAATGCAAAATTAGTACACAACCAACATAAAATGTAGGGAGTTCTAAGTTGAGAGGAGACAGGTATTTAGATTTTTAAACAGTTGCAAGAGATGGAACTCTTTCCAAGTAAGGGGAATAGTTTAAGTAAAAGTTCAGAAATAGTTATGAATGCAAATAAAGGATATTTATGATGTACATGAGGCATGAAGTCCTGTTTCTGAGGCTTGAAAGATAAAGAGAAAATTATGCTGGGAAAGGAACAGACAATTTGAAAGAGTTCTTTAATTGCCAGGCTGACAAAATTAACTTTAATGTAGAAAAACAAAGCCATAGAAGGTTATCTGTTCATTCATTTAACACACGTATACTAAGAGATTCCCATGAACCAAACATGGTGCTAGGCACTGAAGGAATCAAAGAGCTTACTGTTTAACCATTGAACTCAAAAGTTAGGCCACTGAACAAACTTTGTGCTTCAATTACGTAGTAGTAACAATACTAATCGGCTGATCAGAACACATTAGTGAAAGTGTGTTTAATGTGTTACCAGAAGGCAGATGAGCAGTCAATTAATTCAGCTTGGAGGCAGAGAGAAAAGATTGCCTGTTAAGAGATGACTCGTGCAATTGAATGAGAGGAGTAATAGAAATTGGCCAGATAGATGTGGGAGAGTCATAAGCTGGGTTGGGGACATTGCACTGGCAAAGGGACTGTGATTTGGAAAAACTTGGCACAGTTTGGAAATAGAGAGTGGTTCATTATGGTGAGAAGGTAGAAGAAAAGAACCATGTGGTTGGAGATAAGACTGGTAACCTCAACTGGATTCAGGTAGCAATGATCCCTATATTCTATACTTTGGTAATTCACTGAGGCTTCTTCTTATGAGGCTATCCTAGCAGATCTGAGGATGGTCTGGAAGTGTAGATACCGCAGGCCTGGAAGACAGTAGTTACAAAAGTGGACATATCCAAGCTGGAGATGCTGAGGACTAGAATCTCTGCAGGGCAAGAGGCATAAAAAGAGAGCAATTTGTAAACTTTTGGCAGAAGAATTTGTAAAAATGTGTTACCAGTAGTGCAAAAAAAAAAAAAAAGAGAGAGAGAGAGAGACATGGGAGAAAAAGGTCTTGGGGAAAGGGAATGCATTTGTTTTGGGGATATGTTGAGTTTCCTGTTGGAAACTCTGAAGATAATTCAGGACTAGAACATACACTTGGGAGTCATACATGTACAGGTGATTGTTGAAGAAATGGGAGCAAATGATCACCAATACAGAAAGCATATGGAGAAGAAGAAGGAGTGCCAAAGCACATGAATCCTATTCTGGCAGGTGTTAGAAGAAAATGGATATTAAGTGAGAAAGAATGAAGTAAGAGGTCAAGTGTTTCTCCAAACAGGAAATGATGAGGCCTAGATTCAGGAGGTAGGTCATGGAGGTGAAGTGAAAAGGGCACATCTGACAGACCATTTGGTAGAAAGAATCTTTGAGAAAGGTCACCAGAATTGAAAGGAAAAAATGAGTCAGAGAACATTTGTGTTGCTACAGCTAAATTTTAAAAAAACCAGTAGGTCTTCCTATGCTATTTTTTTCTGGTTGAATGTCTTGCTTTTTATATTTCTTTCAAGATTTCTGAAGTACCTAGTGGTCTAGAACCCAACAAAATCCCACTGAAAGCTGGACAGTTTGGGGCAACATGTATAGCTCAGCAATGTTTCTGTCCCGAGCTTCAGAGAGGATAATGGGAACCTCTTCTAGTTTGGCTTCACCCAGAAGCCCAGTCCATTTCTAGGGAGCATTGTAACGTTAGACTTGGTCTGAAATGGAGTAGGCATAAGGGTGCGGAGAGTAGAGAAGACTGTGTCTCCCTTTGGTGAGCACAAAGAAGGAAATAAATTTGCTGGGAAACTATATCCCCGCTTCACACAGCCCCCCAACTCTTGCACTCATGCTTCCATTCTTACCCTCACTTTGAAAGCCCTTCATCACCATTTCCATCAATGAGACATGTCTGTGTACTCTTAACTTAATAAGGAGATATAGATACACAAATGTATATGTTTTTACACAAATAAGGCATATTGAACAAATTGTTCTGTTACTTTTTCTACTTAACAATATAACATAGTGATTTTTCCATATGACTACATGAAGATCCACCTCGCTCTTTTCAACCACTTCCTAATATTCCAAAATAATATGGGTTCCCATAAATTATTTGACTAAAACCACAATGATGAATATTTATCTTCTATTTTACTAAAATGTAAAAGTTATTGCAATAAGCATATTTGTTTATCTTTGTGTAGTTATACTAATATTTCTGGATATATTTCTGTAAGTATAAAAGTCTGATTAAACATAACTATTATTTAAATTTTTATATAGATAAAAATGTTTAAATTTTATCATAGATTTCAAATTTCCTTCCAAAGAGGCTATGCTAATTTATATGCCCATCAATAGTATACGACAGGGCTTATTTTCCTACATTTTCAAACTTTTAAATCTTTCTCAGTTTGATAGATTAAAAATATCTAATTTTAATTTGCATTTCCTTTAGGAAGTTAAGCATCTTTTTATATTCTTATAATCCATTTTCTTTTTATGTAAATTGGCTGCTTAATTCCTTTGCCTATATTTCTTTTAGAATTTGTAGGAGTTCTTTATTGATTAGCAACATTAACTCCTTGCTGTATGTATTGCAAATATTTTTCCCACTTTATGACATATTTTTATTTTCTTTGGGTATTTTCTTCAGAGGAGATTTTTAAAAAGAAATTTATATACTTATATTTATTAATATTTTCCTTTATCATTTTAATGAAATAGTTTGGAAAGATGTGTCCTACTGTAACATGGAGAATAGATTGAATCAGGGAAGGAAAAAGTCCAATTGGGAGACTATATAGAAATGATGGTGGCCTGAATTAGGACAGTGGCAGTGGGTATAGATGGAAATGAACATGTTTGTGAAACAGGCAGTAGAACTTGGAGACTGGCTGGGTAGGAGAGGAAAGAGATATATTCAGGGATGATACACAGGTTTCTGGTTTGGACAACAGTATAGATTGGTTCAATAAGAATGGAGAGCTCCTGAGAAAGAATAAATTTGGTTTGGGGAAGAGACTAGACTATTTGATTCATTTATAATTACCCTATTTAGGCTATATAGAACTTCATTTTAAAGGTGACCATTATCAGTTTGTTCTTGCTTTCTTATCACTCAATTTACCAACATCAATTTTTATTTGAGGTTGACCTTTCTCAATCCAGCAGGGTGTTTTCATTCTTTTTCACAGATAAATAATTAAGTGAAACATCTCAGGAATTTTATTTAATATTTCTTAAGGATTACAGCTGCACCCATATGTATCCAGTCAATAACATATGGAAATATTACATGTTATTTTATTTATTTATTTATAATTAATTTTTTTGAAACAGACTCTCACTCTATCACCCAGGCTCTGGAGTGCAATGATGTAAGCTTGGCTCACTGTAGTCTTGATCTGTGGGGCTTAAACTTTCCTCCCACCACAGCCTCCCAAGTAGCTGTGACTATAGGCATGCACCACCAGGCCCGTCTAATTCTGAAAATGTTTTGTAGGAACAAGGGTTACACTATTTTGCCCAGTCTGGTCTCAAACTCCTGGGCTCAAGCAATCCTCCCACCTCAGCCTCCAAAGTCCTGGGATTGCAGATGTGAGCCACTGCATCTGGCCACATGCTATTTTAAAACTGAATTATGCTATTATCAAATATTCTACCCTGTATTATTTTCAGATGAGAGAAGAAAAGTGGACCATGATTAAAACAAAAATATAACATTTTAATTAACTTGAAATGGAAGCTTGGATTTTTGGTGTTTTGATTTTGTACTAAAAATGTCACTGAATTTTTGCTGTTGTTTTCCTTTGCAAAATTGCCACCTGCAACTCCTGTTACTTTAGCTGAGTGCCACATCATACTGACTTAATGCTACTGAGTTCTCTTCACTGTAATTGAAATCACGTTAAAGGCGGCTGTAGTACTAATGTGAACTACAAATACCTCTTCATTCAAGAAAAATCACAATAAGCAGCAGAGACCAAATTAACTCTGCCTTTCTTGTTCTATATGGCATTTCTGTAAATAGGAAATATACTGATGTTGGACATATTCTGACTTCAGAAACTTACCATCTGAAATAAGAGACCTCCAGAACTATTTTTGGGAAGACTTTTAAACCTGGACAACTCCCTGATGTTACGAAGACCGATGGTGCTGCTGAACTGTAACAAGGAGATTTTATATAAGACTGTTCTTACTGGAACCTGTTTTATGTAAGAACATACTTAAAAAGCTAATTTCTTTTCTCCTTTTTGCACTGCAATCCACAAAGTGTGACTAATAATAGATTTAAATTTGCTAAGTGCATTCACTCCTTTGTGCCATCATAAAGAGAATCTATTACTGTAAAATTGAGGCTTAGTTCCAAATTGCACCATTATGAAGTTTTCTTCCAGCAATGTTTTGTCTCTAATACACTTCCCTCATTGTAATTCTATTGCAAACCTGATGTCTAGCATCAAGTCTCACAATAATTATTTTAAATTGCTACTAGGAACAGTAGTCCTGGTGGGATATATTACTACCATTCTAACAAGATGAATTTCAATGCACTTGTAACCATATTATAGTATATTATGAAAGAAAGAAAATCTTTTGAGTTTTGTATCTATGGACATGTATGTATCAAAAAATTAATTCTTATAAACTTCAAAATACTTTATATTGAACTTCTACTTAAACTAATTATAAGTCACAAGGACAAATTAGGATATCCAGCCACATGGCCCATTAATAGCATGCTGAGTGACTTGAAATGAATAAATAATTATAAATATAAAAATATTAGCAATGCTACTGCTTTGAATAATTATGCATAGTAATATATTTATATGATAGATTTTAAAGATAATATAAATTAGATTACCACAGGAGAAAGGCACCAGAAAACTATTCAAAATGAAGCGGACATAAAACTTTATTCTTAATTTAATCTTTCCTAAGGCTTCAGGTCATATAAATAAACTACCCCAAAAAGTATGTTGAAAAATAATTTATTGTATAATAGAAACTACAAAAAAGTCATTCTCAGGAGTCTAAAACATTGAGCCTCCAGTTGCTAATAGACTAAAGAGGAAAATCCTGCTAGGGATCAACATGGAGAGAACAGGAAAGCATGTTAAGTCTCCCTGAAACCTAGGCAATTTGTTTAACAGTAGTGTTACACAATAAACTGTGTGTTCAATGAGTTATTTCATATTCTTACTGAGGGCATTCTAAAATTCACCTTACTAATAAGTTGCCTACAGGCTTACAAATAAACTGGGAAGATGATCACTTTTCAATTCACTGAAAGTGTGAATCTTGAATTTGGTGCATAACAAAATTACTCTAAAGAAATAGTAGAGCCAAGCTTTCCTGTTACAGATAAAATGATTATAAAATGATGATCTCAGATCAAAAGCTATTTTCAGTCTTAATAATTAAATAAGTTGGCACACAGAATTTAGAAGAAACTTCAAGTATGAGTTTGTATCTGCAGGAATTCTCTTAAAAATGTTCATATAACACTCCAAATGAAAAATCTCTTAACTACCTAGCAAAATTGAAAGTTACTCCCTGGAGTAGACCAAATGAAGAAAAGTTAATCAGTATACTTTACAAAGAGGGGCAGTTGAATTTACATGAAGAATTCAGCATTTACCTTATAATAATTGAATGAACTATATTACATATCAGCCAGCATAGGGCTACCAATTGAGTCATGAGAGATTACCCCAAAATGGCAGAGCAACCTTCTATTTATAATAAAGTGGTTCATTTTTATGCAATAACATCCATTCTGTAGCATTTATAGCACATAGAACAATCTGGAATTATATTATCCTGTCTAGTCATTACCCTTCAGAAACTGAGAAAGTTGTCTTTTTACCATTAAGTCATCTCTAAAACTTTTGGTATTGCTTTGTAGCTTAGTTGCAATCACTTCTCAGTGATCTGGACCTGAAATCATATACTTTTGTTTCGAAACATCAGTATTTGTTAGCATAAAGAGTTATTTATTTTGTGTGTTACTAAAATAAATTGCATTTACTTCTATATTTATAGTTACTCCTTTATATATAAGCGTATATTATTTTAAATATACTATTGATGTTGCTGGGGAAAAAACAGAACCCAAGGCAAAAATAACCTTTGTTAACAATGTTTTTGGACATAGATCTATTCTCCAAGTGGCCAGAGGTAATTGTATTATTATATTGGCAAATGCCTCCATAGAACTAAGTATAAGATTTCACCTCCCACTTTCAGGTTAGGGGAAAAGAAGTCCAAGTTAATAGAAAAATGATTGGAAACAGGTGTCTTAGCTCTCAGTTTTGTTAAAAAACAAAACAAAATAAAACAAAAAGCTATCCTAAACCTTTTATAAAATTCCACCAGTACCCTTCTCCTTCCTCTTTTGAAGTAAAGCTTTTTTGTGACATCCAAATAGAAACAATTGTCCAGAAGAGCATATTAAATTGATGTTTTCCCAAGAGCATGACTGAAAAAATATGCTGACCCTGTGTTATCAATGCCTTTTGAAATCACTACTGATTTTTAGAGGACAATAAAGAAAGCTCTATTTCTTCTAACATCATACATGTGCTCCATACATATTTCTTTTTATATTTAAAAATACCCACATTTATGTGTTTGTATTTGTATAGATTCCTTAAATTTCTTGACAAGAGAATTTTGAACTAATTTTTTAAATGCTATGTTGCATACTCACCAGCAATTCATTTCACAATTGGAATTATATTCTCCCAGTCTTTAGGTAAAATTAATTGGTGAAAAGACTTATATAATACTCTATATTGAAGATCTTCAGAAGAGAACCACATACCAACTAGTCAAAAGCCAAAAATCTTAAGAGACTGAGAATATCACATCCTTTCAGATTTCCTAACCTTGTATGATTGTAAGTCACTTTAGTCTCTTGTTACACTACAGATTCTCAGGGTCATTCTCTAGCAATTCTGTTTATATAGACCTGGGATATGTAAGTATCTATAATTTAAAATAATCATCTCAGATGTGTTGAGAAACACTTGACTAACCTCAAATCCAATTTTTTGCATTTAAGAAATTTAAGGCAATTAGGAGTAAAATAAGACAAATTTCTATGATTTTTGGCACAATTAACTTGCTTTCGAGAACTAAGTAAGTTGATGTCACAAATCTAAACAGAACTCAATTCTCTAACATCTGATTCCCAGTGTATGTGTTTGTATGTGTGTTTGGAGTATTTTGGTTCAAATAGGTTTTCCTTTTTAAAATATAGGTTAAGCATGGTGTGTCTGAAGTGATGTATTTGATTGACAGTGAATACAAGTAATTATTTGACATGTCCTGGAAGCATGTAATGAAGAGATCATAAACCTAGAAAGGACCCCAAGAGTTCTAGTCTAGTCTAGCAAACTACTTCCTAGAAAGAACTACATCTAAAGTCTCTTATAGAGAGGATTTATTTTTATCTTAAATATCTCAAGAGAAGGTATTTCTTTAACTGCCCCTGTCAATCTCTCCCACTACTACATATGGAAATACTATAACTGGTATACATTTTTTAGTTGTCACATGTGTCCCTTTTTTCTTTTTAGAAAGAAAATACAGCATTTTTCATTTATTTGAGAATTCCACAAATTTATAAAACAATTAAATTGAATGAGATAGCTAGGTAGGTAGACAGATCTTTGTCACCGAGAGATGAATGTTAACTTCTTACAAGTGAACACAAGATAAAAATTTAGAGTTGTGGTTCTTACCTCTTTTTTGAAACAGGAAATCCTTTGAAGTTCTAAGAAGATCTCTGCCTAGAAACATGTAACATATGTATCTACCTCCAGAATTTGCCCATATACTTTCAGGAGGTTCATGGCCCCTGGAAGCCTCCTAGAATAAGCACTAATCTGGCAGGAAGAAGCCATCCCTGAAATACTGAGTGTTGAATACATTTCCTCATATGTTGAAGAATGCAAAGTATCATCAAAGATCAAATAATATAAAACATGAATTTATTAATATTATTTTCAAAATCAAGATGAAAACTGAACTATATTGCCTATGCAATTATATGTAAACCTGTGCAGCATCAAAGTGAGTGCTATATTTCACCTGAGAATAACCATTAAATGATTTTAATTTTTTTCTAGCTTTTAACAATTAAAGTTGATCAGAGAATTTACATTTTCTAATAACCTTGCACAGAATATTCATGTACAAGAAAAGATAGTGATTATCCTAACTGCCATAGGAGTTAGTGATAAGATCAGCCCATGGAACTGAGAAGGTTATTCTTTAAGGAACCCTAATACCAGAGATTTAATGATAGAGAGACATAAGCAGGAAGGAGATGACTGCATTAAAATGAAAAAGTTGTTGATAGTGCATCTCTGGGGAACATACATATTATATCTTGAGTTTTCTGCTGTGTCTGCCATTTCCTTTTTGAATCACATTGGTGTTAAGACCAATTTCCCAAACAGCTCCTCATTTTACAGAGCAACCCCAATGGTCCTTGACTTCATCCTTCACTAACAAAATCAAATCCAAGCCAATTACCTGAGAGGGACAAAGTTTTACAGGTATACTTTAACTTATAAAATTACCATAATTGGCCAAGTGTGGTAGCTTACACCTGTAATCCCCGTACTTTGGGAGGCTGAGATGGGCGAATTGCTTGAGCCCAGGACTTCAAGACCAGCCTAGGTAAGATAATGAGATCTCATCTCTGCAGAAAATACAAAAATTAGCTGGGCATGGTCACTTGCACCTGTACTTTTAGCTACTCAGAAGGCTGAGGTGGGAGGATCACCTGAGCCCAGGGAGGTCAAGGCTCCAGTGAGCCGTGATCATGCCATTGTACTCCAGCCTGGGCAACAGATTGAGACCTGTCTCAAAAAAAAAAAAAAAAAAAGGCTGTAATTCTGAAAAGTTCTAAGTAAATAAACTTTCTCCTAAATAAGGTCACTTTAGGCATAAGAAAAGCATATAATTTAAAAATATCTTATGACTACTCATTAAAAAAAAACCTATTTCCACCCCTCCCTTCTATCATCATTAGGTTTATCTCTTCCACAATACTGAGCAACCAATTTTCACATGATACCATATCTCCATTGACAGCATGGTGCAGGGTTGCACAGTGACATCTATACTATCCATAACTATGCCAAGCTGCCTTTCCTACACTGCTGTTTAGGCATTTTCCTCTTTGAAAGTATTTTCCTTAAGTGTGTCATCTCTGTAGGGCCTCTTCATCCTTGGTATCTAGGTTATGTTTTAGGCACTCTTATAAAGTTTGTTTCTATAATACATCACACTAAAATTGCTGCATTGACACAGGCCCAATAGGAAAAATCCATGCCTGCCAAATATCATGATGCTTATCACTTCCCTTATTTTCGCCTTTCTATAGGGTACACAGTCGTATGTTTTCCTATCCCCCTCCAATCAAATGCCATTGTCATGAATAAATATTTATTAATATCTACTATGGATTCAAAGAGATATAAGACATAGTCACTGTGCTTACTGACTAATTAGGAAGTTAGGCTATGCAAAAAAATGATTAATAACAATATGAGATGGCATAGACTAAGTTATACACAACACTCTTAATTTATCTGTTCCTTGACTCACCATGCCTTTTCGCTGTGTCTTCTAGCATAATGAAAAGTAATGTGATAATATAGTGACATATTACTGTGACTTCAGGCCGTTTCCATAGAGGCAGAGCACTCTCATGGGTACCACGATGGAATGAGATACAGAAGACCAGGATTCTAATCTGAGGAATGCCCCTGACATTTTATGTGACCTCAGACAAGTGACTTAACCTCTCAATTTTGAGCTTTTTCATCTGTAAAGTAAGCTTAATTAAACTTGTCAACATCATAGAGATGTTATGAAGTCTAACTAGTTAAAGCCCATTAAATGTTTTGAAGATAAAAAGTGTTTGCTTTACAGTCATAAACAATAAGCAAAAAATAAAAAATAAAAAGTCTTATTTTAAAAACCTAATTTTTGTACAATTGTCACAAAAAATGATGCTGATGCCCTCTAGAGCCGAGTTATAGAGGTGGATTTACACTGATCCATCCATACTCTCTCATTTGGTTATTTTGGTTACCAATAGCACTTAAGACAGCTGGATAGGATGAGGTATCCATCTGTGACCACAGAACAAAGTAAAGCTAACTGGCCCCTGTGGAATTGGACCAATGACCTACGTCTCATTAGCACTATCTGTGAACCAACTGAGCTAATTGGATACCACATTGATAATAATGTATCAAAACATGGTTTGGTTTATTTTTTTCCAAAGCTTCCCATAGATTTAATTTCAATAACCGTAAAAAATTACTTTGAGTAATTAGAGCCAAAGATAATAAGCTAGACATTATTAGCAGTCACTAACCTCCAAGGGAATAACTCTTGCTGTCCCCAGTAGGCCTGAAGTTCTCAGCAGGCTCTTGACTGTCCTGATAAAGTGAAGGTTCAGAATGACAAGGCTAATAAACCCAAGGTCCTCCTGATGAGATTAGGAATGGCTCTTATGCATCTCTTGCTCACTGAAAGTCTATTTGGCAAGAATTAGAAATTGTTCTAGTCTGTGAGTCCTATGGAGGCTAATAAAGTGACAATGAAGATGCATTGTGCTACAGAAAACAGTCCTAAGTACTAAATAAAAAATGCCTTAACACTCAGCTCATAACTTTACCTCTTGGGATTGATGGTATTTTTCGGCAGAGAACATGAAGCAAGCCTTAATGAGGAACTGATATTAGGTGGGACCATTTCAGTAATTCTTAGTTCTTTGAACTTTGAGGCAAGGTTAATGTACATGCTACTTCATGGAACAAAACAAAAATATATGATGTTGAAATATTCCCTTTCTAGAAATATGAGAGTAATAGAACCCTGCAGTGCTAACAAAGTAGCATGTAAATCTTAAGGCGTATACTTCAGACTTCAAGTGGAATGAATGGCCTATTTGGCTTAAACTAGGTAAACTTGAATTCTGCAAAGCTAAAATACTGGAAATTAGCTCCATGATGTATTAACCCAAATAATAATGTTCCTGACGTAAAAAAAATAAAAGACGGAAATTAAACATCTAGTTATGAATACTGCGTCTGCACAATGTGCTGCATGCACCGCATGTGTTAGAATTTCTTCTCAGTTCCTTTTTTAATCTTTTATTCATAGCATTGCAGGTGATGAAAAATTTATGCCTTGAGTCTGGCATTGAAATTAAATGCAAAATGAAAACAGAAGCAGTTTATACTGACAGCTTAAATATCTTTATCTAGCATACGGTTGCACTATAAAAATCACTGGGTGACTTTTTAAATCTCCCACATGTAAAAAAACCAAGAGTTGTACAATAATGAATAAAGTTATCTATCTAAGATATCAACAGAAAAGTTGTATTTTATTAGCATTCTTTGTTAATTTCATTTTGCTCTATTCTGTTTTTGTTTAATGGGCACAGACAGATGAATACAAGCTTTTAAAAATACTGCACGAATTAATTGTTGATACTAATTCCTCAGAGTGGTAGGAAACAATTGATTTTTGCAACATTCTTAATAAGTGTGATTTCCCATGTAGGTTTATGTCTTAAGCTGAATAGAAAACATTAATCTGCACTGAAGGTAGTTATGCTGTAGTAAAGGTTAATTATTCAGGTGAATCAGTCTGTTCCTCACTATAGAGTGATGCTTGGGAAGAATGGCAATAATCACAATAATATCCACAGTTGCTAGGTATGTGAGCGTTCAAGAGTATTTCCTTTCTTAGAATAGTTGCAGGTAATTTTGTAACATTATTTTATTAGTCACAATTCTACTCATAAAATGAGGTTCCCTGTAAATGGTTACTATTTTCTGGAGATGCTGAGTCTTTTGTCCTAGGCATATCTGTATATGTTATGCTGCATTAAAATGCTCACTGTGGCTTTTCCATGGCTTTTGTTGATGAACTAATGCTAAATCTCAAATAGTTAGCTCATAATGTAAATTAATTGAAGAAAATAAATTTCTTTTAGTTTTGTGAATAATGCACACAGGTTTAAAACACATTCACTCTCTCTCTCTCTCTCTCTCTCTATATATATATATATATATATATACACACACACACACACACATATATATGTACATGTATATATATTTATGAGAATTTTAAAAATAGGTATAGAGTTATTTAGCATTTAAATAAGTAAAGCATGAAATTTAGAACAGTCTGCAGTTACATAAAGCACCAATACTAAAACAACCACTTAGATTTCCATATTTAGAAGACTTCAGCACACAGCTTAAAATATTTTACACTCAGCCTCTGATTTGTAGCTCTTTCCTGCCTGTTTTATGTAAACATACTGTGTATAATTATGCAGATAATTTTATACAATATTAATTGTGCTAAGAGTGCAGTGAAAGTGTGTTTAATTCAGTGATTCATTTACATTTTAATGATTTTCATAGCATAAGATTACCAAATCAAATTAAAATACCTCTGACCATTATACTATGTTGTGTGAAGAGTTCAAATAGTCATACTGCTTTATATTATACAGAATATATTTATCACCTCTTGTTAATGACAACCAAAAGGAATTAAAAATATCCATAATGAAAAAATTCTTCAATGCAGTTTTTATTCCAACATTAAATATACTTAGAGAGTGGTACCCTAAAGCAGTAACATATCAGATATCAGATTATAAAGTATATTTAATACCTGTGTTCAGCACATGAATTGTCGAGTTGGCCTGCATCTTTAAAATACAGTTGGTGCACTATATTACATTATTTTTTTTTTGCAAACAACCTTTACAAAAAAAATGCATTTAATTTATTCCTCTTTAATGTAGGAAGAATGTTTCAAGATGTTTAATATGAGAAGCAAGTGAATTACTAACTTTTACATGTAAAGACAGCATCTGAAGCCACTCTCCAAATCAACAAATTTCAGATTAGCATTTCTTTCTTATTTCTTTCATCATGTACAGATTTAATATCATCAGGAATAAATATAAATTGTTTGCTTCTTTCCTCCTAATTCCTGAAGCAATGTAAAAGTCTAGAGAGGTTTGAAGTGACAGGATTACAAGCAGTCTTTTGCATACATGGCCTTTAGGGATAAGCGGCTACCTTGCATCTAATAAACAAGAAAGTGAATTCGTTGAATAATGAATTAAGTGGCATAAGTTGTGATAACAAGGAGCAAATGTAACTTCAGACGAATAGTATTTGCTTTGTGTGGGGTTATCTGAGAGGGCTGATGATCCGCCAAGGGAGATTGAAAAAAGGCTCATTATATTAAGATGTTCTTTTACAGAACACAGTCTAAAATGATCTTGCAGTTTTTTCCCCTGTTTGCTGAACTCCTTTGTGTGCTTCTATCAAATCAACCATCTCCACCAGGGGGATAACTAGGATTCTTTCAGACTGTTGAGTGTTGTTGAAAATGAAAATTCCTGGTGAGTTTTAGATGGGTCACCCAACAATGAAATAGAGATGTCTAATTGGTTCGTCCATATTAGGGTCAGCAGCTGGTTACGGAATAAAAGGTTGTAGTGCCCCAAAAGTATACTTTTGAACTAAATTAAATTATTAATCTACTCTTTGCTTCAATGTAGCTTCACAGGGATTCCTAACCTGCCATGCCAAATAAAACAGAACGACTGCTTTACATTTTCATTATGAAGAATTATATTTTAAATTGCAAATGTTCTTCTATTTAGTTTGCATTGCATATCTCATTGGATATGTAGAAATGTCTTCAATAGTCAGTGCTTATAACTTGTTTTGTTAATTTCTAATTGTAGCTATAAAGTATGAAACCACCAAAAAGATGATTTGCATTCAGTGCCAACTCTCTAGCTAGAATCAGTTGAGCCATTAAAAGCAAAGTCAAGTCTTAGGGGGCCATTATCTTTGACTCTTAAATTCAAAAGATATGATTAAATTAGTATGTTGCAGGAAGCTTTGTAATCGAACATAAGCTTCAGGTTAATTTAACCAAGGTTATTTCATGATAGCAATTTCTGCCAGGGGTCAAAGTCCTAGTTTTTGTACCATTGTATAATTATTTTGATTTTTTGTTATATAACTACTCTAAAGTGAATATTAACTTTGTGGAAAATTATAGCTGCATTCAGTTTTCTCAAAGCATTTAATAATGTCTTAATAATTATATGCTGTTTTCAACAATAGGCATAGTTGCAGTAAAAAAATTTACCATATTTTCTTAGAAATTATTCTAAAAGATATTTTCAATCTACATTTTAATATATGCCAACTTTGGACTTTTTCTTTAAAATTGTTGAGTTATGAGAGCCATAGTAGAATTAAGTTTAAAAGCTGGTTGATTTTTAAAATGTAGTATGATTTCTAAAGATAAATCATTTAGTAATCACAGCTGAATGAGGGTTCTATTTCTGATGTATTGCATTGGCTAAAGTTTTGAACTTCAGTCGTTGGTTCATACGTGTGTTGGTCTGAGTCTATTGGAAAATATAAAAACCTGAAGACCAGTGAGGACTTTTTATAAATTAGAAATATCTGGTAAATAATCTAGTTTGTTTATTTATTCATCAAAAACATATTTACTGGACATCTACACATACCAAGTACTGTTTTAAGAGACATCTGAACAAGACAAAGTGAACAAGATAAAGTCCTTCTATTGTGGAATTTACCTTTTAATGGAGGGAAAATAGATAAATAAATCTATAAATAAATCAGCAAAAAAACCCAGCAGAGCAAAATATTGGGAAAAAAGCAAAATAGTATGATGTCACATAGAGTGACCAAAAAAAAAAAAGCGTTCTTTAAACAGAGTTGTCAAGGAAGGCCTCTCTGAGGAAGAAGCATTGAGCTGAGACCTTAGCCATGAAAAGAGCATTCCAAACAGCGAGAACACCAGGTACCAGAGCCCTGGGCTGGGAATGAATTTGGCATATATGAGAAACAGAAAGAAGCAAAACTGGCTTTATTGGCATGCAACCTGGGTGGTTACACATGGCCCCATGCTTAAGGGGCCCCAGTTTAATGCTCTGCTGTCACCATCTTGAAATTCTTAAATTTTTAACAAGAGGCCTCACATTGGTCTTGCAAATAATGTGGTCAGTCCAGAAAAGAAGGCTAACATATCTAGAGCCTAGTAGGGTGAAAGGAGGTTGTAGGGGGCAGCTAAATAAGACCAGTGGTGTTATTTCTGGGTATATATGGCTGGCACTGGCATCAGTGTACTTTGTGAGAGATTAGTTGCACTTTATAATACAGCCATTTTTGTCTGCTAGGTAGGAAAATGGAAACACTGTTTTTGTTCTATCCCTCATATACAGATGATAAATTCCTCAGGGTAATGTTGGTGACTTCTGTGTACTGTGTACACTTCATAGCATCATGTGATTAGATATTTCACAAATACTAATTGCAGCTAAAAGGAATTTGCCTTCTCTTTTAACTTGATTGGGCTTCCTTAGGAAAAAAAAATAAGATATTTGGTGTTCACATTTTAATTCTTTCTTTCTTCCCACAGTTATATTATAGCACCAAATCTGCGTGACCATTTAACAATTAGGTTGAATCATGTAAAATTGCCTATATTCAACCATTTGTTACCTAGAAAATGGCAATTTCAATGGTTCATAGCAGGTTGAAATTGCAGGTTTATTTAAGGAAGTAAAATAGAAATCTTAGAAGCATCTTTGTAATCCCTGCAGGATTACTTAACAGAGAGGGGAAAAAAAGTAGTTCAGGGTTGTTCATTAGAGCACCACAGTTTACAGTGCTGTCAGGTTCATGCTGATGATGGGTTGGTTTCCTTAGGGGTAAATCCACATTGCAGCAGGGCCTTTCTCCCTCCCCCTACCCACCTCCCCAATAAAAAGGTCTATGGACTGACATCCACTCTCTACCATGCTCTGTATTACAGCAAGAGGTGAGTTGCCAGGAATTACTATGTGAGAGACCCAAGGCCAAGCAGTTGCTCAGACTTGCAACAGGTTACAGAGCTTTGGTCTACAGGCTATAATTCACTGATGACCTTTCCTCTAGGCAAATCTATTTCCATTTGTGTTGATGACCATGATAATTTGCCCAGTGATTACTAAGTACAATGAATTATGGGGTCCTGTGACAGAATCTGGCCAGTAGAGGTTTAATTGTGTCAAATCAGGACACAATTTCTCTGATCAGGACAAAGAGGATTTTGCCATTCCAGACAGGTAATGAGCTGGCAAATTCTCAAAAAAAATTATTCTGAATGAGAGGCTTTTGTTGTTTGCTTAATTTATCTTTTGGAATGGTTGCTGGTTCTAAGTAATTACTGTCAAGTAGCTTCTTATTTGATACACTTTTTCATTTTAGTAATACCCTAAAATCCCACTCTCTTTTATGATTATTCTACTTGTACATTCCATTTCTTGCACTTTATTGCTTTCTTTGCTTTTTCTAAAATCTTTCACACTTTGAACCACACACCTGTCTATACATTTTTTGAGTCAGTAGTGAGATCATGAATTCCATTCTTAGTAACCTAGCAAAAATGAAAAGCTCCTAAGAAGTTTTAGTCCTCCCTCGAAAACATTTTAAAATATATTTATTGTCCCCCTTATATTTTCCCGGTAAATTTCCATTGCTTTCTACTGAAAAATGACTACACATTATTTACTCAACTCTACAATCCTAAAGTATTAATAGAAGAGTGTATTTGACTTTTTCCCACACTACAAAGGACCTCCAAATTAAAAGTAAAAAAGATGCAACTTTTTGGGATATTTTAATCTGCATAGTTTTTCTTCTGAACTTTATACTAGCACTGTAAATATTCCTCAAGTGAATGAATGCTCTCAAGGAACTTATTGTCTAGTGATGCAGTTGGGTAGACAGTGACAACGAAATACATGCTAGGATAAAGGGAAATGCAGATATTTATAAAAGCTCAGGGCAAGAACTCACAACCTGGTCTCAGTGAGTCAGGGAAGGTTTCCTGACATCTAAGCTGAAATTAAACCTATTTTAAGGTCTGCACATCCCTCATTTCCCCTGGGTCTATGCAAAAAAAATTAAGATGACTTTCCACAGAGTACCATACCAGGATCGTGGTCCTGAATTCTAACACCTCTCAGATTTTCTTTCACAAAGAACTTGCTCTGTTCTCTGTCTACAAAGGGCTTGTTTAAACATTTTATGCTCCTTCTTTACCAATCAAAAGTAGTATGTTCTGTGTTGATTATATTGGTACAAAAGTCTTGGGAAAAGTTGTCAATAACATCATAAACTGCCACATTCAAAGATAACTTTTAGAGACAAAGTACACAAAGTTCCCAAAGGAGCAACTCTCTAATAGTGGGAATTTTAGCTGCTATGGCAAGTGAATGGCAAGGATTGTTTTGAGTTGAGGGCCATTAAGGAGCTTCCCCCATATTTCTTTAAGTAGGCAACTGCATACCTTGCCACCATTTTCTGCCTCAAGAATGAACTTTCTTATTTATTCTAATTATGAGAATGGCAAAAGTGAAGATGAAGAGAATGAAGAAGGCAAGGACAATAGAGAGGAGAGAAGTAGATCTATGAGCAAGAGGAATGACCAAATTCCTTCCACTTTGCTTCCAAACTGTATTTCTGTTGCTTCTTAAATAAATCACATCCTTGCTTCACAACCAGCCTTACCAACTGAGGCAGCCTGATGCTGTTTGGAAGGAGCATGGACTTTGCACTCATAAAGTCTGGGTTTAGATCTTGGTTTTGCCACCTACTAACTGTAATGACTTTAGGCAATGTGCTGAACCTCTCTGAGCCTCAGATGTGTTCAGATATAAAAATATCAATACCCAGCCCGCTGAACAGACAAGAGAATTATGGGAGATAACACACATCTGCCGTATGTATGCATTATAGCTATGGAGTAATCAGAATAATGGCAAAGTTCTACTAGCATATTCTATAAACAAAGGGGACAATTACTACAAAACTAAACAAGGTAATACATTTCACCTTTGAGAGGATTCCTGTGGAATCTTCTCTGCTTGTTCAGTGTGTGCCGTCCCACCTGACCCACCCATTCCCCCAAGGCACACATGTGCCCTATCCAATTTCAGTGTGGTAAATTAAAGAGAATGAGAGGAGTGGAGGAGGAGATCTGGTTCCCTATAATAAGCTTGTCAGTACTAATACTCTTAGACAAAAGCTATATTATCAACTTCCTTCACAACATGCAGTGGAAACCATTGCCCTGGGAATCCCACTTCTAAAACTAGACACTGCATACACAGGACAGAGAGAAGCTCTTGTCTACTTTGCCACTATGGAAAATATCTTGCTTTACCTCTTCCTGCCAGAAGAAGGAAAGGTAGCTCACTGTTATTATAACCTCATATTTTATTGTCTTATCAAAACAATAAAATGTTCTTGAAGATTGTTCCCGGGGTCTGTTTTTATCTCTATGGGAGAAAATTTCATTGTCGAACTGAGATACCATTATTGTGATATTTATCTCTCAGTTTCTCTAAAGATTAGTGTTTCCAAATTGAAGACGGATTATAAATTTGTGTTGCACAGAATTAAGGTCACATTTAAACCTTTTTAAAGGACTAACTTGGGAAGTTGCTGAGTCAGGACCTCTCAACAGCCTTCTATTAAGAGTTTAAAAAGGAAACAGTAATAATACCTCTAGCCTCCTCACCGCTCACCCTCCAAGCCAATGGTAAGAACTGTGGTTTCTCAAGACCTCTGTTATACTCAAAGATGACTCCATAAGGGTAGGACTGTCTCCACTATCATAAGTCATTTTAGTCATATATCAATCTTATTAAGTTTTGCATTTTGGGTCTTTGTATCATGCTCGTAGAGGTAGCTTGACCTCTCCATGCTAACTCTGACTCAAGAGATTAGATTGTCCTCTGACAAGATCAAAGTATTTGTAGCTAGGAACAGACTTATCAGTAAATGGTCTAGAATTTGGTCAATTCAGACTGCTAAGAAGGTAATAAAAAAAGAAAGAGAGAAAAGAGTAAAGGGGAGAGAAAGCAAGCAAGTAGATTCAAACAAGCTGCCCATGTGAACCTAGGAATTTAATATTTTATTGTGACTTCTCTACTCAGAAATTCTGCTTATAAGCAGGCTTCAGTTTTAAACCATTCATCTCTCATTTCTCAACCAAAGTCTGGATATACACAACCAGAACAACTGTTTGCTGAGGGATTTATTAAAAATTTAGAGGTGAATTATGTTATGAGACTCATTTTGGCATGATAATTGAGACTGCTGTAGAGGGAAGTTTCATGAGATGTCTTGTGAAATACTCCTCACTATCTTGAAATACATATCTAATCCAAATATTAGAAGGTAAGCCATGAACATGGTAGCTCCACTTCCTTGCATTTTACCCTTAAACAAGGGACGTTTTAGCCTTTGGCCTTCAATTTCCTCAAATGTGAAAAGATACCAGTGTTACATGTGAAAGATAATTTTCAATACTTGTCAACTTTGAACAACTAGTGAGTTTTAGATTCTAGATTTTCTAGGTTGCATAGCAAAGCATTTAGTTGTGTTACAGATATTAAGATCAGTATATACTTTACTCAGACAATTATTTGAAGAGAAATGTTAAATGAAAGCATGTGCACCCCATGTAAATGTAAAACTATAGGTAGAGTAATCATAATTGTGTCAATGGGTACTATATATAATAAGGATAAATTGTTGATGTTATTAATATGATTTCATATTAATTGGAGAGGTGAGGTACCTAAAGTTTACTCCCTACTATTCGTCAAGCACTTTATGTTATTTATCTCACATAATCCACATGTCTGCTCTGTGAGCTAGGTATTAATATTTTCATACTTGAACAAAACTCAGAAAAGTGACTTGCCAAAGGTCACAGTGACAAAACCAAGATTCATGTAATCCAAGCTATATGGGAGGCTGAGATGGGAGGATGCTTGAGACAAGGAGTTCAGGACCAGCCTGGGCAACATACTGAGACCCTGTCTCCAAGAAAAAAATTTTTTAAATTAGCCAGGCATGGTAGTGCACCTGCAGTCCCAGCTAGCTGGAAAGCTGAGATGGAAGAATCACTTGAACTGGAGTTCAAGGCTACAGTGAGCAATGATCATAGTACTGCACTCCAACCTGGGTAACAGAGCAAGACTCTGTCCCCTCCCCACAAAAAAAAAAAAAAAAAGATTCAGATCCAAAACTTGAATACTTCCAAGTCCATGATTGTGTGGGAACACAACATAATGCTGCTTCAATCAGGTAAGGCTGGTTGTAGAATAAAGATATAGTTTATTCTAAGAAGTAGGAGAAATATCGTTTGTGAGGAAGAAAAATTCTTCCTGGTGCACAAACACAGACTTGGCCAATAGCAAGGGCCTATCTCATGCTGCAAGACCTTCTTCATATGGTTAGGTTAAAGGCAATCAAGCCCAGAAGCCTGGCTGGAACACAAACCCCATGCTAATACCTGGAGGACAAGTGGCATGGTCACCATGACAGGGCAGGAAAGTTATCCAGAGCTTTGTGGATTCCTCAAAAAAGAGAGCTAGGAAGCAGAAAGGCAGTGAAATATCTTTGGAGAGGCAAATCAAACACAGAAGAAACACTGCAAAACAATATATAAGTAAGAGCTCAATTTTGTGGTAAAATTGCTAAATGCTTCAGGCATTTAGATGATAAATCTTTGAGGGCTAGGTTAGTCAGAAAGTCTGCGGTAAGGACAAGCTTCTTAAACTCAGAAAGACGGATGCAAACAGGGATGATGTTCCTAGATGTGTGGGACAGGAAAGGGAGGAATGAGTATGAGGAAGACACAAGGCCAGAAAACAAGTGTGACCTCTTTGATGCACTCCTTTAAGAGTTTATGGGCCTAGGAGATTTGACAGTAATTTGAGGAATTGTGCATTCATTTAACTAGTCCTTTTTCACCACATAACATTAGATCAAGGAACATTGTGGAACTCTTCTAGTGTAATGACAGCTTTACTCATGGAGGTCTTGCTATGGGCCAGGCACTTTGCTAAGCATTTTACTTTCAGTTAATCTTAACAGCTACTTATAAGGTATAGAAACTTTCAACTGCCTTACTTCTCACTTAAATAAAGCTAGCAAGTGCTAAAGGCCAGGATATGAAGCCAAATAGCATGGCTCTGGACTGCTCAGCCCAAGATTCTATACCCTGCAGGGCCCACCACCCAGGATCCAGCCCAGGATGCTATACCCTGCAGGGCCCACCACCCAGGATCCAACCCAAGATGCTATACCCTCAAGGCCCACCACCCAGGATCATAAGTATAGATTTAAGCCCCTCATAAACACCAAAGGCAATTACAGTTGCTACCTCTCAACCCACGAAGGTTAAAACACATCTATTTCCAAGTCCTACTTCACACATTAATATAACAAGTAAGAATTTGATGAACATTCACTGTGTACCAGGCATTGTTCTAAGTATTTCACATGCATTAGCTCATTTAATGCTCACAACCCATGGGGTGATAATATCCCAGGTCTTAGATGAGAAACTGAGGCTTCTGTTGTTTCTATAACTTGCACACAGCCACACAGCTAGTAAGTTTCAGAGACAAGATTTTTACCAAGTTATGATAAAGGAAACAGAAAAATGCTCAAGAGACTTGAAGAAGTAAGACATTCCATATGAGTGAGAGAATAAGAAAAATGTACAAGGGGCCAGGCACGGTGGCTCACAACTGTAATCCCAGCACTTTGGGAGGCCAAGGCAGGTAGATCACTTGAGGTCAGGAGCTTGAGACCAGTCAACATGGCAAAACCTCATCTCTACTAAAAATACAAAAATTAGCCAGGTGTGGTGTAGGCACCTGTAATCCCAGCTACTTTGGTGGCTGAGGCAGGATAATTGCTTGAACCCTAGAGGTAGAAGTTGCAGTAAGCCGAGATGGCACAACTGCACCCCAGTCTGGGTGACAGAGCAAGACTCCATCTCCAAAAAAGAAAGAAAGAAAGAAAAATGTACAAGGAGGTATCATTTGAGCTGATATTTTAAAATGGGTAGGATGGGTGGAGGGCATTTCAGAATGAGGGCTGAGGGCTGGGGTGGGAAGAATGTTGGAAGGACTAGAGGCAAAGAGACCACTCATGTTAGGTGCTCAGAGAATTGTTGGATAAGTGAGTTGGTACATGCATAAATATCCAAATGAATCAGTGTGGAATGAAAAGAATGCTGATAGTGGTAATGGAAAGGAGAATAATAGAAGAGATATTATAAAGGCAGACTGCAGGATTTAGCAGCTGACTGGGATTTTGGAAAAGGGGAACCAGAGAGAATGTTTACTCTGGGACAAGTTCAATTTGAAATGGCAGCCATATACTTTGAAATGTTCCTCAAGAGTGGGAAATGACATCTGGAATTTGGAAGCAAGTTCCTTATACAAACCTGTCAATCAACTTAGTTTCTAGTGTTGCAAAGAATTAATTTTAGAAAACAATTAAAACTTTGAAAACAGTTTTAGACCATACAAAATTTTGTAGACCATACAAAAATGCTACCTTTCCATATAAGTGAGTTATTTGCTTTAAACGAGAAGAAGGAGAGATAAAGTAAAACAATCAATTGACTGATAATAAAAATACTGCCTTATTTCAAGCAGTGCTTAAAGAGCTGCCTTCTATGAAGTAACCTTGGGATTATATACAAAGCAAATGAGATTTAGCAAAAGTAAATTGTGACTGGGCCAATTAGTGCATTTCTTTTTAATGTTGAAGTTCTGGGATCCTGAGTTACATTGAGGAGAAATTTGAGTTAATGTTCTGGGAATGTGAGATGGAAATTTCCAGTCTAAGTCTTTAAGAGACTAGCAGAAGTTGTACCTGGAATTCAACTTTTAGAATGACCTCTTTGGAACTCCTCAAATGTAGGAAGGGTTTTTGTTTTTTAAATGCTTAAAATTCTTTATACAATCTACTGGAAAAAGAAAAAAGATGATGGTTCATTCTAAAGTAATCTGTTCATTCATCATCAAGTGAATGGAACCATTTTCCAGCAGGTAGCTATCCTTAAATTACTCACCACCCTACAGTAAGAACAGTGTCTACAATCATTAGGACACAAAATGTCTGGGAGACTAAGAACAAGAGGGAACTTTTGGCAAAGTGAAGCTATCAGATGATACAGATTGGGAGGCTTTGATCCTGTAGTGATGTGAAGTCTTCAGATGTTAATGATGACTATGTAAAACAGTCCAGTATGGAAGCATCTAAGATAAAATTCTTGTAAATTTTTGGCCAGGAACCTAAAACTTGCTTCAGTCTGTGGCTGAAATTTTTGTGCCAAATCAGAAGGCACTTTGCTGGTTCTTTTTTTATAGAAGGGCCAAATGAGATAGATTGGAAATATGTACTTTGAACAGCCAGGCAGAGTCTCAGGAAGTCTGCCAAACAAGATTTCCAAATAAAATGTTTGGGAAAGAAAACAGAGATGGACTTTGCAGATGCTGGATGGATTCCACCAGCCATCTGTGCAAAGAGTTACTTGGTATCACATCAGCTGAGAGCTATGAAGTGGCATAAAACTATCAGCAATAACTTCATTGTTAAATGGGTTAATTTATTTACCAGGCAACTTTTTATTTACCAAGATAAAGTATCCGAATGTATCCACATTTCCTATGAGAAACAATAGCAATGACCAAAATTATTGAAACATAAAGGAATTTCGGCAATGGCACTATTACCTCAGTGCTAATGCATTAGCAGTTGAAAAAGGCAGATTAATTTACTTACGGTGAGCTAAGTGCATTCTTGGCTCGCAAAAGAGAATCATTTGCTCACTTAAGCCAGAGATCCCATTTTTGACGGCAAATGTCACTGCCTGGATTTCCCTTTGACAGTCTGGCAACCCCACACCCCTGTTATAGTATCCATTTATTTGTCTTATTTTCAGCCAGATTAATCCATTCTGTTTTGACAAGAAGACTGATGGGTAATTGATAACTGTGATAGACACAAACAGAAGAGTTGGATGCTGAATAATTCAGCACTTTTCAGTATCAATAAGAGAACAGGTTGAAGAATTTGTGTCTCTATTTACACTTAAACTAAACTAAGTCAGCCCAGACATTTATGCTGCCAGTCTATCAGAAAACCAAACAGTGTACATTCGGTTTCCACCCGACAAAATGTTTTATAAGCTTGTAACAATATGTGTGAAGCTGCCAGAATAATAAATAGGTACAGCAGCCCATGCATGCTAATGTTATGTTGTAAGCAGTTTTGTTGACAAGTGCTAATACTTCTTTCATACTATCATCAAAAGCAGCTAATACAACAGCCATTATTTGCTGGCTTTCCAAGCAAGACATGATGGATTGTGACCTTAATATGGGTTAGCCGAGTTTTGAAAGTTAAACAACTTGCAATAAATCATAGAATTATTACAATGCAGTTTAATTGGTTAAGGACTGTTTATTTCCTAAACAGGGTGAAAAATTTCTGTTTCGGCACTTTTAATTTGCAAAGTGCATTTTCATTATGAATGGCAGTTTAATATTCTGCTCTTTTGTCATGCAAAATATGCAACACACAGGCAATCTATTAATTGGACAAAAATGCATTGCAAGCGTAAATTATCCTTTATATCATCACTTGTGAGCTTTTACATCTATTAAATGTGTTAAATGGAACATAGTTAAAGACTGTACAACTACTTGCAGGCTAATTCTGAAATTTAAGTCAAGCTTCAAGATGATTTTAATGACCTTTATTTTTGGCAAAATAAAGTAATTAAGTAATTGCAAATATAAAGGGCAGTTTGAAGAGTTACTGCTTCCTTAAGGCATAGGTGCATATGTTTTCTTGATTCAGCAGTCGCAGGAAACAGACAATAACACTGTTTCATATTGATATGCTTTGAGAAATGGATTTCAAACTCATGTATTTACTTTTATCTTTGCCACGGTATAATTTCTAGAGCAGAAATTTCCATTGGCAAATGTGTAGAAATAGGTGAGTAAGGCAGTAGCAAAATGATATTACAGCATAGCTCAGCATAACTGAATAGCTGCCTCCATATGCTTTGGTTCAATGATGTGCCTTTACACAGGGCTATTTAGAGTGCAGAAACAGTAACAAAATACTTTGTACTAGGAATGTTGATATGACATATGTTTGATTTTAAGGATGCCAGATCTCTCAATGTGTTCCCGTAAGACTGCCTTAAAATACATGCAACCTATTCATTTACAGACAACTCTGAGCCCATTTCTCATATTTATTCACACCTGTGTAGACCTTTTGAAAACTTAGAACTTACATTGATGTCAAACATTTTCTATAGATTGGCCCAGATGAAGCAGGGATACTTTTGTGCTGTCACTCCAAGTCTCCTTCAATGATACAAATTGTCAGTAATACAAAATGAAAGTTAAAAGTACACTTCAGATAGGTATTCTATTCGTTTTTCCTAGGTTATAAGAATGTTAATGTGAGAGTGCATTCTGTTGTTTTAACAGAAAAACTAAAGAACAACTTGTTATACACAAAAGGAATACATTAAAATAAACTGTTCAGAACTTAGATGATAAAGAAAGGTAGAAATCAAAAGTTCTGCAAATTGAGAGAAATTGTTCAACTTTCTTTATGTTATACAGTGGCACAGATGTTTCTTAGATATTTCATTCAAAAAGAGGATAAATTTAGTTATAGAATTTTAATTTTACAGTAATGTTGATCATTTTCCTTCCCATTTAAATGTCATGCTTACCTAAGCTATGGAATTTCTCTGCCTCAGGAGAAAAGAAAGAAATGGGAGAAGAGAAACATGGGAATGCAGGCAGAGAAAGAGAAAGGGAGGGACTGTTGACATATTCTGTTGATTGTACTTTTTGGCGTCACTCAAGGTAAAATGCTAAGATAAGGATGTACTATCCAGTAAGGAATATGGATTGTTAAAAATCAATTATTAACCATCAAAAAGAACTACAATTGTTTTAACTATATTCTGAATTGTATAGATTAGAAAATTTTATCAGGGACATAGCCATGATTGGAAAAATATAAGTGAACATAACCAAAACTCTTAACTTATGAAGGTGATAAGTTGAATTGATTACAATATTTCCCTGGGCACTTTTCAAAATCATAAATTAATAGACTAAATCTTTGACTTACATATGAATTACAGTATTTTCTGAAAGCTCAGATGTATAAAACTGAAAGCACATTGGCTATAAACTAAATCATTTTGTTAAATAAATTTTCAGTTATCACTTTCAACTGACTTTTCCCCGTATTATAAAACATTTAAACCTATAGAAAAGTTGAAATAACTTTACAATGAATACCCAAACACTCATCATCATGATTTATCATTTTACTACACTTGCCTTTTCACATGCCTATCCATCTTTCCATCCATCCATCAATCCATCTTATTTTTTGAGGCATTTCAAAGTCAGTTACTGCCATCATTATATTTTTCTGGAAATCCTTCAGTGTGCTTATCATTAACTAGTGTACAAACTTTGTTTACAGTTTTTTTTCTTCTGAGGAGAAATCTGCATGTCATGAAATGTACAGATCTTAAGTGTGCCATTTCAGCAAACTTTTCATGAGCTTCAGCCATGAAATAAGCTCTATTAGATATTGACATTAAATGAAATCCAGTGAATACAAAAGACTCAAAGGCTCTATTTTCAAACTACTCACAACTGTTAGATTGAGCTAATCTACAGGGCCACCTCCTATTAGGAAATTCACCTTTGCAGGTCTCAAGTTTATTCTGTTTTCCTAGAAAGAATAGTTTATATAATTTGGCTTCATCAACAATTATAATATTAGATGTTATGTACCTATTGCATACAAAGCATTTCATTGAGTGCTGTGAAGAGCATAAGGAGCCTTAAGATATGGAGTCCAATATATGGAGTCCATCAAAGATCCTGTGGTAAAAATGTGTACTGCCAACTAAAGTGGGATAGTATAAAATTATATACTTAGAAACCAAGTGAATAAGACAGAAAATACCAGGGGTGTTTAGAGAAAAGTGGTAAGATATCTTGGCGTATTATGGGAAGGCTCCCTCAACTTCACCTTTCACTTCTACCTTGCTGGCTTGCTTTCTTTTCCTCAAACATACTGAGCTTGCATCTTTGTTGCAGCCTTTGTACTTGTTCCCCCTTTGCCTGCTTTGTAATGTGTGACATCCCAAGAGTCTCAGATGATGTAGATGACATCTACATTAAGCAGTGTTTTTTTTTTTTCATCTTTACTCCATTTTTATGACACAACATTTTCTCTTTAGTGTGTCCATCACATGAGGAACACAGGGTAACTCCTGCAAGATTTTTCAGTGTATCTGAGTTTATGAAAGTGCACCTATGGATTGTAAGCCTTAAATACTTTTGTATAGTTTAACTTGGTGTGGTTTTTGTATATATTATATAATTTTATCCTCACAATAGTCTGTGAGATTGGCATCACCTATACATATATAGAGAGAACTTACGTGCACAGACACACACATACACACACACACACACAGCCTATTTATGCATACTTCAGAGATACTGTCAGTTTGGTCCCAGACCACCACAATAAAGTGAATATTTCAATAAAGTGAGTCACACAAAGTTTTTCCAGTGCACATAACAGTTACATTTATAGTATACTGTAGTCTATTAAGTATGCAATAGCATTATGTCTAAAAAAACAATGTATATACTTAATTAAAAAATAATTCATTGCTTAAAAATGCTAAGGAGCATATGAGCCTTCAGCAAGACATAATCATTTTGCTGGTGTAGAATCTTGTCTTGAAGTTGACAGCTGCTAACTAGTCAGAGCGGTGGTTGCTGAAGGTTGGAATGACTGTGGCAATTTCTTAAATAAGAGAACAATGAAGTTTGCCACATCAATTGACTTCCTTTTATTTACAAAAGACTTCTCTATAGGATGTGATGCTGTTTGACAGCATTTTACCCACAGTAGAACTTCTTTCAAAATTGAACTTAATCCTCTCAAACTAAATTTATGAAATATTTTAAATCCTTTGTTGTCATTTCAAGTGTTTAAAGCACCTTCACCAAGAGTAGATTCCATATCAAGAAACCACTTTCCTCATCTTTTCAAGCTTTTTCATGAGATTACAGCAATTCAGTCATATCTTCAAGCTCTGCTTTTAATTCTAGCTCTCTTGCTATTTCCATCACTTCTGCAGGTACTTCCTCCACTGAAGTCCTGAACATCTCAGAGTTGTAATTAGCTTCTTCCAAACTCCTGTTCACTGTTGATATTTTGATCTCCTCCCACAAGTCACAAGTGTTCTTATTGGCATCTAGATTGATGAATCCTTTCCAGAAGGATTTCAAGTGACTTTTCCCAGGTCCATCAGAGAAATCACTATGTCTGGCAGCTATAGCCTTACAAAATGTATTTCTTAAATAATGAGACTTAAAAGTTGAAACTACTCCTTGTTCCATGGGCTACAGAATGGATGTTGTGTTCGCAGTCATAAAAACAACATGAGTCTCCTTGTACATCTTCATTAGAGCTCTTGGGTGACCAGGTACATTGTCAAGGAGCAGTAATAGTTCAAAAGGCATCTTTTTTTCTGAGCAGTAGGTCTCAACAGTGGGTTTAAAATATTCAGTAAACCATGTAATAAACAGGTGTCCCATGATCCAGGCTTTATTATTCCATTTATAGAGCACAAGTACAGAACATTTAGCATAATTCTTAAGGGCCCTAGGATTTTTGGAATGATAAATGAACATTAGTTTCAACTTAAACTCACCAGCTACATTAGCCATCTGTCCTTTGAAGCTTTGAAGCAAGACATTGACTTCACATCTCTAATTATGGATGTCCTAAATGGCATCTTCTTCCAATAGAAGGCTGTTTCATCTACTTTGAAAATTTGTTGTTTAGTGCAGCCACCTTCTTCAATGATCTTAGCTTGATCCTTTGAATAACTCACTGCAGCTTCTCCATCAGCACTTCCTGCTTTACCTTGCACTTTCATGCTAGAGAAATAGCTTCTTTCCTTAAATCTCATGAACCAAGTTCTGCTACCTTAAAACTTTTCTTCTGACACTTTGTCACCTCTCTCAGCCTTCACTGAATTGAAGACAGTTAGGGTCTTGCTCTGGATTAAGATTTGGCTTAAGGTAACGTTGTTGGTGGTTTGATCTTCTACCTGAGCATGAAACTTTTTCCATATCAGTAATAAGGTTGTTTCTCTTTTTTATCATTCATGTGTTCACTGGAGTGGCACTTCTAATTTCCTTTAAAAACATTTCCTTTGCATTCACAATCTGACTCCCTGGTACAGTAGGCCTGCCTGGCTTTTGGCCTATCTTAGCTTTTAATATGCTCCCTCACTAAGGTTAATGATTTCTAGCTTTTGATTTAAAGTGAGAGATGTGCAGCTCTTCCTTTTAATTAAACACTTAAGAGACAATCGTAGGGTTATTAATTGGTCTATTTCAATTTTTTTGCCTGAGGGAAGAGGTAGGCCAAGGACAGGCAGAGAGACAGGGGAACAGTTGGTTAATGGAGCAGACAGAACACACATAACATTTATCAAATAAATTCACCATTTTCTATGGGTGCAGTTGATGCCACTGCAAAACAACTGCTATAGTAAAACTGATGTAGTTTGGATATTTGTCCCAACCCAGATCTCATGTTGAATTGTAATCTCCAATGTTGGAGGTGAGGCTGGTGGGAGGTGTTTGGATCATGGGGATGGATCCCTTATGAATTCCTTGGGCCATCCCATTGATGATAAGTGAACTCTTGCTCTGAGTTCACAGGAGATCTGGTCATTTAAAAGTGTATGCTATCTCTCCCTCACCTCACTCCTGCCTTTTCCATGTGATGTGCCTGTTCCCCCTTCACCTTCTGCCATAATTGACAGATCCATGAGGCTTCACCAAAAGCCAAGCAGATGTCAGCATTATGCTTCTTGTAAAGCCTGCAGCACCATTCACCAATTAAACCACTTTTCTTTATAAATTATCCAGTCTCAGGAATATTTTTATAGCAATGGAAGAATGGCCCAATACAAACACCAAAGATCACTGATCATAGATCACTTTATACATATTATAATAATAATGGAAAAGTTTAGAATATCATCAAGAATTACCAACATGTGGTACAGAGACATGAAGTGAGCACATGCTGTTGGAAAAATGGTGTCAATAAAATTGCTTGATGCAAGGTTGCCACAAACCTTCAAGTCATTAGAAAAAAACAAAAATGCAATGTATCTGTGGAGCACAATAAAGTGGAGCACAATAAAGCAAAGCACAATAAAATAGGTGAGCTTCTATGTCTATATAGAGAGATCTTAGAGAAATAAAATCACTGAACCGTAAGTTACAAAGAAACTGAAACTCAGTGACTTTATTTCTCCAAGTTCTCAGCAGAGCTTAATAAATACCAGCTATCGTTTTTGTTTCTGGAGAGCTAAGACAAAGCACTATTCAATGTAGCAACTTGTTGAAATCCTCATATTCCTTCTCCTCCTCTTCACCATGCAACTGCTGCTGTAACCACTCCTCCCATAACTCATTCAATATTTCATAAACCTTGTAACTATCATGACAACTTATATTCAGTTCTGGGGAAAAGTAAGGTACAGGCTTTTTTTTTTTTTTAAATAGGTATTTCAAAAATGTTACCAGCATGCTAACATCTTCATAAAAATTAAGGATCCTTGAAGTGTCAAGTTGACTAAGGCACAAACACAAACAGGCCCAATATCAAGAAATGAGAGATAAACTTAAGTACCTATTATTTTCATAGGAGTGACCTACTCCTTTGAAAAGGCCATTTCAATCCAAAATATCTATTATTGTTTATCAACCAAAAACGTTGTTCAGTAATGCCTCATCACTATAGAAGAATTGTCCCGATGCTTCTCTTTAGAACCATGTTAATCTGAGTTATAGTATATGCTAGATACAGTTGCTGAGGACACTGGATTGTCCTTAAATTCTATTCAAGAGAGTAATTATAACATGCTAATTTATAGATTCTCTATTTTTATGTTCCTTGTTTTTGCCTCTTATGTGGCCTTCAGCAGAATTCTGTCACTTATCAAAAACATTGCTGTGTCCAAAAGCCCATTCTTCAGTACTAAAAAATGTACAATTTTTAAAAATTAAAATAATATAATTTCTTATGCAGGATTTTAGTCCATGCAAACTTTAATTATTTTCTGTTAATATATTTTTAAATATTTTATTACTCATTGATCCCTAACTACTTTATACAGGATGGCAAATGAATTTATTAAGATGAGGGAAAAAAATCTTGTAGTTTTTATGAGTTATACAAGAATCTTATGTCTAGAGAACAAGAAATATATCGGTATAAATTTTTTTCATTGCAACTATGGAATCTTTCTCACAACTTTTTAGTAAATTACAATTCCATTACTTTTTATTCCCCAAGGATGAAAAAAATGCACTTCATTTTTTGGCAAAACAAATAAACATCCTGAGTTGATAAAAATATCAATTACAAAAGTGTCTACCCTAAAAGTCACATTCATTTTGTTTGTTATTGCAAGTTATTAAAAGGCTTCCAGGCATGCATATAAAACCTGAAAAACAACAGTTGAATCTATCATATTAAATTAAAATCCCTCCATAAAAAAGTAAACCCAAGTAGTTTATCAGTTAGGGAATGCCATACTGCCCCAGAAGTCAATACAAATGAGACTTTATTAAAACATAACTAAAATGAAGTTCCACAAGAATCCTCCATGGGAATTGTTCTGCCTCAAATTCAAATGTGGAGAGTAAAAATACATCAGCTGACCTTAATTCCCTCAAAGTAACAAAGGAAGAAAAGAGAAACAAATTCCAAGGCCAACAACTGAAGTAACACTTGAGAAAGAAAATATGGCCTCACAAAGGCATATATGGAAAAATAACTGCACTACAAGTTAGACAATTCTCTGCTTTCAAACAATTTATGCTCTTTAATATTTGTACTAGTGGTAAGCTTCTTTGACCATTTGTCTGATACCCAGTGTACGTTTTTAAGTGAATGCCTACAATTCTGTGTAGCTGCCATGAGTTGGCAATCCAGCTCATTTTCTTCTGTCTTTAGTTATACTGTGTTACTTATCATATCATTAAACATTATTTTCATAAGAGTTCTCTATTTTCTTCCCCAAAGCAACATGTAAAAAATTCAAACAGTGTGCTCAGATTTGGACAATCGGGTTGTAGTACAGATAAGATAGGCTTCCAGTTATACACAGTTCCCAACATGTTAGCTATATCTCTAACCAGATAAACAAGTGTTAACACATCCCACCTGAAAGTGGATGTTCCACATTATCATGTTAAATGTCCTCAAATTATTTCATGCAATGGATGTTTCAAAATATGTTATTTGAATAATCTATAACTGGACATTTACTCAGTCTCTAATATTTTGTCTAAATAATGTCATGATAAAATTTTTTAGCTCTTTGAACATCCATACAGATAGGTAATGATTAGAATATTAATATTTTAAATATTTAAACCAAAAATACAAACCAAAGATCAGCAACAATTTTCATAGAGTTAGATTAGAAAGCAATTTTCCAGATTGCTAAAAAAAAAATTTCCACTATTACCTCTAGCCTTTCTTCTGTACCTAGCAAATTTACTTCCTTGTGTACCTAGTGAACTACAGAAAGCAAAGTAATATAATTTTTTTTTTTTTACTGTTTGATTCACGTTTGAAAGAAACCACCCTCCTCATAAACAGGATGCAGTATTTCAGACTATCTCCCAAATATGGAAGATATAGAATATCTTCTTCAAACATAAAAAGGGTATTATGTATTTATGGTGAGGGGTGTTTAAGGACATATCAGTATACTACCTATATAAACTTATTCTGATATTTATCTGATAAATGAGCCCATATGGAACAACTTCATTCAACTCCAAGATGTACCTTGATGCCCTGTTGAGACACATAGAACACAGATTGTTATGAAGTTCCCCCTTTTAAAGAAATAAAAATTATGCAGTCTTCCCTCATAGCATCAGTTACTACAACAACCTGAATGGAAAAATTTGAGAAGTTTTCATGGAAAAACTTTCTATGGGGTGAGGGAAGATACATGTTCTTTCCTAGCTTTATTTCTACACAGAAACTGTCAACATTTTCATTGGCCCATCTTCTATCTCATTATCCCTATTTTCTGAACACCTGTGGCTTTATGGCATCAATTTAAACTAATCTAAACTAATTCCAAAAAGAGCAAAACAGTAATCTTTTATGTTGCATGTAACAGTGAAAATATTGGGAAGGATGTAAGGAAGATTTGATGTATATGAACGGCACAGTGCCTAACATAACTCCTTCCATGCTTCCTAAATGTTTCACTGAGCTCAGCAGATTTGTATGGCTTTAAAAGAAACTAAGGAGCACATACACACCTTTGCCTTTATTTAAATAATCTTTATAGTTCATTGAGAACTGTTTATTAAATATGGCAGACTGTTAGATATGGTAGAATCTTCTGATACCTCTCAAAAGTAACAGAAATGGTATTTTCTGAAAGTTTAAACCCATAAAGACAAAATGAATGGGAGAGAAGACAACAATGTTGAGAGACATCAAGAATTTGAAAAACATAAAACAAGTGAAAGAGTGGAGGTCATAACCTAAGTATCTGCGAAAGAGAATCTTATGAAGTAGGGAGATTCACCCAATAGAATTCCAGAAAGACTCCAGATTCAGAAGCACTGGTTATCTCAGAAGGCAAAACAGTAGAAAGTTGGAGGTTTCTGAGTCCACAGTTTCCTCCTCTACAGTAGATAGAAGGCTTATTTCTAAAACTAATTCAATTAGAAACATTCTAGGTTGAGAATGATTAATGGAACTGAAAACAGGAGAAGAAATGAATATCTGCCCCTCCTGTCCTTAAAATGGTACTTGCCAGTAATTTACCTTCCAAATGGGAGATTATTTCCTGGAGAAACTAAACAGTCCTAGACACAAGAGCCTCAAATATTAAAATTTCAAAGTCCTCAAACAAAAATTCCAGCTCAAGTAAAACCCCTGAATTGACAGCCCCACTTCCTTTATGCATACCCATGAACATACATCTTCCAAAGAATTCTTTAGGGATTTGGACTTAAATATGAACAGATAGCCTAGAATTACCTAGATAGCCTACATGCTTGAGGCAAATCTCTAACACGAATAAGAGAAATCAAAAGAGAGAAACAGAAAAAAAAAAAAAGAACCCACAGGAATTAGAGATACATTATCATTAATGATCTAGAGATCTAATGATTTGATCTAAAGATATACCTGCATTAGATGGCAGAAGAAAACTGAAGAAAATCTATAATAAATATTCTCAGAGAATTAAGAATAGCTATTGGATTCATATAACAAGAAAAAGGCACTAATAAAAAATGACCCATAAGAAAACAAGAAATTAAACTACTATATAGCAGTTTGAAAGATAATGTTGAGAAATTCCACTAGAAAATAAGGCAAAAAGAAAAAAAATATGGAAAATATAGGAAACTATAACGATTCAAGATGTCTTCTTAATGCCCAAATAATAGGAGTCCCTCCATCAAAAAAAGAGTACAGAAAAAATTGTTAGAAAGATTACCAAAGATCCAATACCAAAAAAAAAAAAAAAAAAAAATTCAGTATGGACCAGTTCCATATTAAAAGGATTCACCAAGTTCTTTGTACAGTACATGAAGAGTCCCATACCAATGTACATCATCATTAACATTTATAACTCTCTGGGGATAGAGAGAAGATCTTAAAATCTACAAGAGAAGAAGAAGCAGGCTACATAGCACTGAGAATCAGAATACCATTGCTCACCTCAAAAGTAACGTTGAAAATCAAAAGACTTGCTTTCAAAATTCAGAGAGCATGATAGAGACATTTTCACACATACAAGGATTCAAAATATTTACCTCCTATCAACACTTTTTAAAGGAAAGTACTAGAATATTGCATTGGCAAAATAATGGAGCAAACCAAGAATGAGGAAGATAGAAGATCCAGAAAGCAGTAAATCTAACACAGGAGGGAAGCAAAGAAAAGTCCCAGCATGATGACTGTGTTGTAGATCTAGACAGTCTGGATTACAGGTTACAGGAAGTCTCCAAGTCCCAGAAGACCAGAGCTGTGAATGGGTTACAAATGCGTGGAAATTGGTTCCCTCACCCTCGGAGTGTCTGGGTGGGGCCTGGAGTGGTCAGAGTCCCACAACAGTGGCCTCAGGCCTTTAACTCCCTTCTCCCATTTCTCACAAAGAACCATAAATATATTATTTTCTATGTGTGCCATGACACAGAAAATATTGAAAACCATTCTGATATATTTTTGATGTACTGAAACTCTCAGAATATATGATAGGCTTTTAACAGATGTGTTGAGAGCATCTGAAAAACTCATGGATGGTTACTGTGGCAGACAGTGGACTGATACCTATAGGCCATTCAGAACCCTCTTTTCCTTTGAGCTCTTTAGGGTAGGAACTGGAAACCTGAAGTGCTGATTTTTTTTTAACTCCATTGTGTCTAGATGTGGTCATGTGACTTAGTTCTGGCCAATAAGATGTAGGTAGAACCTGCTGAGTGGAGCTTCTTGAAAATCAGCTAAATCATGAACATAAGGCTAAGACCCACAAACTAAGAATGGAGGAACAGGAGGTGGGAGGATTCCTGAGTCCTTGGTCATACTGAAGTGTCTTCTCCTCATGGTTATAAGTGGCTACACTATGGCAAATAATCAATATCTAAAACTGAGGAGTCAAGAGATAGAAATATTAGAAGACTATTTAGAAATATGGAGGTAAATATCAGAAGAAACAGATCTTTGTGCATACTGGTTGCCTCTGAGGTATGGGGAAGGGTGAGAAAATGATATGTTTTCCATTATGTATTATTTAGGCTTTTAAAACTATGTGCATTTATTACTCTGATAAAACTTAATTCGAAGTAGTCTAAGTTACCAAAAAAGCAAGACATGATGGCATTGAAATGAAATCCCGATGTAAATGTCTCAAAAATAGCCAGTAGAATTTATATATTCCTCAAATCAGAAAAGAATAAAGGTTTATTTCATGGATGGACTAAGACACATTTAGGTACTTTTTTTCTAGTTTCTGTCACAGTTATTGTGAAAATCTAAATGTTGAAGAAAAACTTTTTTAAAACTAATTTTTGTTACAAATGTTGAGCTGTATTCCACTGGGAGAATGTCTTAGTCAGTTCAAGCTGCTATAACAAACTACCATAGTTAGGGTGGCTTAAACAATAAACAGCTATTTCTCACAGGAGGCTGGGAAGTCCAAGATCAAGGTGTCAGCAGATTAAGTGTCTGCTAACAGCCTACTTCCTGGATTGCAGATGGCTGTCTTCTCTGTGTGTCCGTATATGGCAGAAAGCAGAGCAAAGACAGCAAACTCATGTTTCTTATTAGGGCACTAATCCCATTCATGAGGGCTCCAACCTTATGAATAATTACTTCCAAAAGGCCCCATCCCTACCTCCTAACCATTACATTGGGGTTAGCACTTTAGCATATGAATTTTGTGGTGACACAAACGTTTAGTCCATAATGGGGTAGGGGGAGCAAATAAACTAAGCTGAAAAGTTTTCATTAAAAATGAAGAATAAGACATTGCGTAGTCCTGGTTCAACCGGAAGCAGTTTCTTTTAGCAATAATTTCAGTATTTCCAAGACATAATTTTCTCCTTTGTGTTTTGAATCTAAAAGTAGCTGTCATTTCTAATTAAATGATCCTTTTCTTCCTCTTAAATTTATGCATCTATAACTTTATTATCCTCTGTTTGTTTTAGTCTAATGAACTCCTTATGTCACACACAGTTGGCATTTCAGCTTACTTCCTTTTAGGAGATTATATAACTTTAGGGCTTACACACTGAAGGTGCTCAATAAATATATGTAGAAAATTTGACCATGCAGACCAGATGCATATTAAGGCTATTAACTAAGACAAATTTAGGCAGAGGAGCACCTCACCTTCTTAGCAGGGACAGTTGGGTCTCTTATGATAATCAGAATAGAACAAAGTGGAGAAGTGAGTAAGGTCAGAATGGGGAAAGTTGCAGGATGCAGGCAAAACATGTTCTTAATTTACAGACAGACAGAGGCCCAGGACTTTCCTAGTCAGAAAAAGAAGAAAGGAGCTATCATTTGAAAAGAGGAATCAAGATTAGGACAATCCCAAGAAAGGGAGATTTAGCCATCAGCAGAACCCAAATGAGAGCCCACAAAGAGACACTATCTACTGAGAGTACATCTTCAGACATCCAGGGTCCCAAGATACTGTGTTTACTGTTAGCCCTTAGCCATTGTTAGGTCTTATTGCTTTATAACTTTTCTTTAAGAATATATTAATAGTAAAATTACTTACTTATATATAGTCAATATAACTAATCCTTATTATCAAAACCATTTATAGTCTTCAATTCATGATTCAGTTTGTCCTTCTCTAGTCCAAATGAATTGAAGTAGGAATTCATAGGACCTTTCCTAGTGTAGAAATATTTTAGTGCTATTTAAAGAGAGAAGTATATTTCTCCTCTGACAAAAATTTGCATTCTGATAATATTTTATTTGTATCTTTTTCTAATGTCATGGCAAGAAATGGAGTTGATGGGCCAGGCACGGTGGCTCACGTCTATAATCCCAGCAGTTTGGGAGGCTGAGGCGGGTGGATCCGTGAAGTCAGGAGTTTGAGACCAGCATGGCCAACATGGCAAAATCCTGTCTCTATTAAAAATACAAAAATTAGCCAGGACTGGTGGTGGGTGCCTGTAATCCCAACTACTCAGGAGGCTGATGCAGGAGAATCACTTGAATCCCGGAGGCAGAGGTTGCAGTGAGCTGAGATCATGCCACTGGACTCTAGCCTGGATGACAGAGTGAGACTCCATCTAAAAAAAAAAAAAAAAATAGAAAGATAGTGTGGCAATTCCTCAAGGACCTGGAAATAGAAATTCCATTTGACCCAGCAATCTCATTACTGGGTATATACCCAAACGATTATAAAGACAGGTGCACATGTATGTTCATTGTGGCACTGTTTACAATAGCAAAGACTTGGAACTAACC